>JAJONR010001936.1:0-79896 GCA_029582245.1 Solanum etuberosum | reverse complement strand
ATATATATATATATATATATATATATATATATATATATATATATATATATATCTAGTTATATTTGTTTGTTGTTCAGAAGGGAAGTATCAAAATTACCTTCGACATGTATTTTCTTTATATGTCATGCTTCTGAATTGGGATTCAGAAACTACCCATTTCAATTTGATCTGCCACTTAATTATACTATCGCTCTCTTTCTCTTTTAATTTTACAAAAAAAAAGAATCACAAAATTATTTTTTGTGTGTGTTAGGCGATAATCAAACTTGTTTTCTTGTTTCAAACTATGAGATGAAGTTATAACTACTAAACTACAACGGTACTATCACATTCGAGACTTATTTAGATTTTTATGTTGTATATTTTTCTTTAGCTATATATAATTATATATAGCTAGTTCTTATCCTAAGGACCAACGAATCTCTAACCAATGATAAATCAAGAAAATGAGGGCTAGTAAATATAATTACTTTGTAATGTATTGTAGTTTGTATTTTGTAAAATTATATATATAGCTAGCTAGTTCTTAAGAAAAATCTTATTGGATTGCAGTATTACTTTCATAAGAGTAAAGTCGGCATGTATCGATCTCTTGCGAAGGTAAGAGAATATATATTCAACGGTTTACAGAAGTTGGAAGTTGATCAAGAAACGAATGAAGTAAAAGAGGTAAGCTCTTACGTTATATGCATTTTGTTGGACTACTGTAGCTTGTTTGATCAAGTTTCTAAAAAGGTAAGAGTGCTAAAAAAAAATGCAAGAAGTCATTAGCCAGTCTTACCTTGCATTTCTGTAAGTAAGTGATTTTCATGATGACCTCCTAACTACATGACACTAACTTTTATCGTCATGTTGAAACGCCAAGACAATTACTTTATTCTTACTGAATTGTCTTTGTTAATCCAAAAGTTACAATTGTTGAAAAGCACACCAGAAAAATAAAAGGAGAATGTTCCATCTTGAAGAGGGAGTCTACAACAAAGAAATAGAAAAGCAACAACTATAATAAGAACAATCTAAATTGGTGTTGGCCAAGGTCATCGCGAGGTTCATGGAATCAACAAATTGTGGGAGGTCTTTTTGGCGACGTTGGTGGTGGAACAAGTAATGGTGAATTTGATGTTGTCATGGGATCTGACGAGAGTCATGGATCCGGTGCAAACAGTGGTGGCAACGAAGGAGGGAGAGGCCTTTATAGAATTTGAATATCCCAACATTTGTTTTTCATGTTTTGTTAGATTTTTAAGTAAAAGTATTTGTGCCCCAAGTGTTTGATGAATTTCTTAAATGAAGTTACTTTGGATTTTGGTCTATCAATAAAATTGGGATTTTTGGATACAGAATCTTAGTTGTTCAATTTTTGCTAGATTACAACGTGTAAGATCTCAACAATTTGAAAAGGAGTGAGGAAAAATACATGAATTCTCAATATCAAATAGACAGAAAGCAACAATTATTCTCTCAAATGAAAGATATTTTTTTCAGTATTCAAATTTCTTCAAATCCACATAATCAAGACATGACAATTCCTTCAAAGTACCAACAATTATTCTCTCAAGAAACAACAAGTGGACAATGTTTTGTTGGAAAATAAATTTTCTAGTGTTTGATAAGTGAAAAAAATATTATTCCAAAAGTATTTACATATAATCTAGCAAAATACTATATGGGCGGAAAAGGGTAAGGAGTGGTGGTTTGGGGTGGGATAGTCAAGTGGTGGAAATTGGGGATGTTGGGTGAGTGCGGAGGGGATAATGAATTTTGAATGTCACTTGTGAAACTTATTTTCCTTAATTTTATCAGGAAATTTTTTTTGATTTTTTTTTATGAGGACCTACATAATGAGTTGGGGGGACGGGGGCATTACGTATAGTCCCACTATTTTAAGGCATATTTTTACATTTACGGGCCAACTTTTAGTAATTATGCGACTTTCTTAATTTTTCGTGTCTATTAACCCATGGATTTGGCGCCTTATGACACCCGACTTTTTTAGGACCTCACTAATGAGTTGGGGGAGCATTACGTATAGTTCCACCATTTTAAAGACATATTTTTGCATTTACATGCCAACTTTTAGGAATTATGCGACTTTCTTGAGTTTTTGTGTATATTAACCCATGGATTTGGTGTCTTGTGACACCCAAATTTTTTTTTCTGAAAAAACTTTATAAGGACCTCCATATTGAGTTGGGGGAGCATTACGTATAGTCCCACCATTTTTAAGACATATTTTTGCATTTCTGGGCCAAATTTTAGGAATTACGCGACAATCTTGATTTTTCGTGTGTATTAGCCCATTGATTTGGCACCTTGTGGCACCTAGAAATTTTCTCTGAAATTTTTTTATGAGAACCTCTGTAATGAGTTGTTGATGTGGGAGGTAAAGGTGGAATACTTCCTAATGGTACCATTCTGCCCTATAATTGATCAGGTGAACATAAGTTTTTCATTTACTCTACTTTTGGTACTATTCTGCTAGTCAAGAATCATTTGCCTTAATGTCAAATTGCTGGTTAGTTAAACATCTCCATAATTTTCCTTTACTTGAAATCTTCAGTGTGCTAACTTTTCACTGATTTGTTAGGGAAATGGTACAGCGGGTTATTGTAGATACATACAAGCTATTTCATGTGGGTCCCGGAGGATGTTTGGACATCGACTCAAATTTTGGATTCAGAAAGTGCTTGTTCCCACAGGTACCATTTTGCATTAAAACTGAATGGAAGATAACTTTGTCTAGTTGCCTTAATCACATTAATAGAGTTGCTGTCTAACTTTTCTAAATCACATCTTTTCTGGTTTTTCACAAGATGGTTGAATGTAACGACAGAATATCGTTTAATCAACCAAGGACCACCGCCTACTTGAGTTTGTCCTTTGTTTTGGCTCATGTCAGTCCATATAGTATGTCAGTTAAATTCTTCATAGCGAGTGTGTCCTGGAAATAAATTTTAAGATACAAGTATAGTAAAACTTTTTGCCTGTTGTTTTCTATGTTAGATCTATTACTCCTTATGTGCCTTCATTCTCATTTTAGAGCTTTTAGTCACTGGAGATGTAACTTTCAGTATAAAGTTTTTTACTCTGTCATAGCTCAGAAAATTATAACTTTTGGTACAAGTTTCTCTCCTCCTCTGTCATTACCTTGACACTGTACTTAATTCTTATTTTGAAGTTGTCATTGTTTAATTTTTTTCTCTTACTAAAATAAGAGGTGTTTTGAAGTAAAAAAAATAGCACTTGCACTGTGTGAAATATATTAATTTGCGCCATGTGTACTATTGAAAAGAAGGAATAACATGGTGGATATGCTAGAACGCTTACGCTACTAATATATAATCTAGCCTACAGTTTCTTTGTACATTCACAGAATCGTCTTGATACTGTTTTAAATAAAATCTTACCTAATCGTCTTGACTGTCTTAATTTTTTGGCTACCTAACAAAAGTACGCTTAGTGCATGCGCCCCCACCCCCTTATGTGTACATATTTTTTTTGGCAATACACAATTGTTGTTAATCTCTTGGTACATCTAATTAATCAGATTTGGATTGTTGGATATTTAAGTTTCTGTGGCGTTTGACATGAATAAAAGGTGAATAATTTATTCATCATGATTCTTTTCACATGATTTTCCTTCCGAAGGAGGCCTTTGTTTTTTTTTTTTTCATATTGTCATTCCACTGATTATTTTTCATGGTATGAATGCATTAACCTACATTAGAGTGATGTAATAGGTATGTCCAGTACATTAGCCTACATTAGAGTGATGTAACAGGTATGTCCAGTACATTAGCCTACATTAGAGTGATGTAATAAGTATGTTCGGTACATAAGCTTATAAAAATGAAGTATTTTTCAGGTCAGAAACTTCTAACAAGTTATTGAGGTACCATACTAAAGTTTACTCAATAGTTTATCTTCTAAAAAGATGCTTATTTACTATATATTGCATTTCTGAAGCTGCAGAAAATCTATCATGATGTAGCAACACGGGAGTTACTTAAGGTGTGTGACTTACCAGTTTGCTATTTATTCTTTTGCCACTATTTAAATTTTGAGTGTCTTAAAACTTTTTAGAATCTATTATTCTGGTGGAAGGTTGGTCTCTTTTTAGAATTCAATACTTAGTACAATGATCAGCGAGTTAACTATGTCTTAACCTTCAATTGCCCGTTCGTTGAGCTCCAAAACCAACCTGCCCTTGAATCAATAACTCCCTTTGCACTTTGTAGAAAAATAAATTATCTTCAATGGTCTTATGCTATAACATGCATAAAAATAGTTGTGATACATTCTATGTGTGCTTTAGTTTTCATCTAATATCAGTAAGTGGTGTTGATAAGATTTTCTTTCTTTTTATCTTGTTGACACATGCAACTTTCGTCTGTGAATGTTTGATGATCTCTTGGAGAATATTTTAGTTCAAATTTGTCTTGAAGATTCTGTTAGTAATTGGCAGTGCTTTTATCATCCTCCGAAATCTGATATCCTCCCCTATATGCATCTGTTGGTCTTGGTTTGTTGGATATATGATTAGCTCAAATTTAAGCTTAACTACTTGTGATCAATTTTCTCCTTTGTTTGTGTAAGGTTAACTTTTAGTGTTGTTATTGGAAATATGCCTCTTATGTTTGCATTGCTAAGAAAATCTAGGTAGTATACTGGTCACTTCAAAATGATTTTGATCACAATTCCTTTACTCATCATATTGGATGCATATTTTGACATTAATTACTCTTAATAGCTACGCAACATCTTAATTTCTCGTACTGTAATAATAAGCTTATCTTGATTAAGAGTAATTGTTTAAGACTAGACTAAAGCTTATCTTTAGGTAGGTTAAAGAAATATTATTTGAGTCTCAAGTTTGGTTGGTAATAATTTTACTTGTTTTGTTTGCCTACTGATAGCTTAAATATAGCAAACTTAAGCCTTCGCCTCGGGGAAGATAATTGTTGATTAATCATATTTATGTATTAGCTTCTTTCATTGATATTAGATTGTTACAGTTGAAGGTTGTAACCAAATGACACAATGTTGCTCATTATAGTTTTGTGGCGCTTGTTTGTATAAATTTTTTATTTTTGGTTGTTGGTGATTGCAATTGATTTGTCAGTTAGTTGTAAGTAATTGAATTCAAGGAGCATGAATGTTCTCTAAGTTGTTGGCTTAAGCCTCTTTGAGTTTTACTAATTTCTCTATTGCATCTTTTCTTCCTCCCTTCTATTGTAGGACTAGTTCTGGAAATGTGCGTTGTGAGGCCAAGGCTTCGGGGGCGGTCCTTGGGGCCTTGCCTTAAGGTTCACACAAGAAAACGGAGAAAAACACCTAATTCTTGTTAATTGGCCCTTATCGCTCCTCCAACTCCCTACAGAGGATTTTAAACGTTTTACAAAAAAAAATTGCCTGAAAGTCATATCACACCTGAAAAATTAAGAAAATCACCTAATTTTGTAAATAGAATTTTTTTTGAGACTATGGCTCCCCAACTTCCTACAGAAGGTTCCGGAAAGGTTTTGTAAAAGATTGTCCAGAAGTCATATCACCATCAACTTGATGTATTTTATAATGGTGTAATTTAAGAAACCGACTTGGTCAATGTTATATTTTATTTTTCCTCGCCAATTAACTGATCGAGTCGGCCAATTTTTTTTGTCCTTCATCCAAGTTGAATTACAACTTTACAATTTTAGATTATTTAATATCTAAATAGTGGTTGTAAATGAGTAATAATACAAAACTACAGTTTAGTCCATCAATTTAAAGAATTTGTGGGGGATTGAGTTTCGAATTATTGATGGTAGTATCTGACCTCTTGAACATATCCCACAAACATAGTTGGAGCTTATATTATCCCACAAGTATCTGATCTCTTCATTAGAGGATCCATCGAAAATAATCTTACCAAACAAAAATAGTGAGATTATTAGTGTTAATTTTTTTTAAAAAAACTACTTTTAACATTTATAAAATTGATTATGCAATATTCAAAGTGACATTCTTATATGCATTGCCAAGGTATTTCAAACTAAAAATCAGTTTCGTTTCATTCGATTTTTAGCAAAATAGAATTACAATTTCCTTCAAAATTGGGGGAAATCCAAAAATATATGGGTTAAAAGGCGTTTATAAAAAATAGGCTCGGTCAAACCACCTTTCAGCAGCTTGGCCGCGTAGATCTCGGAAAAATTTCCAAGTTCAAGAAAAAAATCGCCTGAAACAGACATCTAAGACAAAAGTTATGACCATTTCAAACTTCACTAGTTTACAACAAGATTTTTTTTAGTTTCAATCCTTAATTTGGTTTGCTTTTTTGTCTTAGTGAATTTTTATTTGTATAGAAGAATAGTTACATCGTAATTTATTATTCTAATTACTTTTTTTTATTTTAAATAATTATTTTTCATTTTAAAGTGAATCCTGGCAGGTTTTTGGCCGAAATTTTTTGTGGGCATCCGTTAAGACCTTATAAATGGCGTGAGTTGGTACGGAGGGGCAAACATCCAAATTTTCAAGTTCAAACGAGGCCCAGAGCGGGAATGACCAGATTTACCGATTTGTGTGCTATATAGTCCATGGATTTTGTGTGATCCGTGATCCCGGCGGATTTCTGGCTGAAATTTTTTATAGGTGTCCTTTAAGACCTTATTAATGGTGTGAGTTGGTCCGGAGGGGCAAACGTCTGCATTTTCAAGTTCAAACGAGGCCCAAGCGGGAATGACAAAAAATACCGTTTTACGTGTGCTATATAGTCCATGGATTTTTGGTGATCCGGGATTCCGGCGGGTTTTTGGCCGAATATCTTTGTGGGAATCCGTTAAGACCTTATTAATGGCGTGAGTTAGTCCGGACGGGAAAACGTCCGCATTTTCAAGTTCAAACGAGGCCCAGAGCGGGAATGACCAGATTTACCAATTTGTGTGCTATAGTCCATGGATTTTTGGTGATACGGGATTCCGGTGGGATTTTGGTCGAATTTTTTTTTGGGCGTCCGTTAAGACATTAATAATGGCGTGAGTTAGTCTAAAGGGGAAAAGGTCTGCATTTTCAAATTCAAACGAGGCCCAAAGCAGGAATGACTAGATTTACCGATTTGTGTGTTATAGTCCATGGATTTTGTGTGATCCGTGATTCTGGCGGGTTTTTGGCCGAATTTTTTTGTAGGCATCCTTTAAGACCTTATTAATGGCGTGAGTTGGTCCGGAGGGGCAAACGTCTGCATTTTCAACTTAAAACGAGGCCTAGAGAGGGAATGACCAAATTTATCATTTACCTGTGCTATAATCCATAGATTTTTGGTGATTCGGGATTCCGGCGGGGTTTTGGCTGAAATTATTTGTGGGCATCCGTTAAGACCTTATTAATGGCGTGAGTTGGTCCGAAGGGGCAAACGTCTTCATTTTCAAGTTCAAACGAGGCCCGGAACGGGAATGAACAGATTTACCGATTTGTGTGCTATAGTTCATGGATTTTGTGTGATCCGTAATCCCAGCGGGTTTTTGGCCGAAATTTTTTGTCGGCATCCTTTAAGACCTTATTAATGGCATGAGTTGGTCTGGAGGAGAAAACGTCTGCATTTTCAAGTTCAAACGAGGCCCAAAGCGGGAATGACCAAATTTACCGTTTTACGTGTTCTATCGTCCATGGATTTTTGGTGATCCAGGATTCCGGCGGAATTTTAGCCAAATTTTTTGTGGGCGTCCGTTAAGACCTTATTAATGGCGTGAGTTGGTCTGGAGGGGAAAATGTCCGCATTTTCAATTTCAAACGAGTCCCAGAGCGGGAATAACCAGGTTTACCGATTTGTGTGCATAGTCCATGGATTTTGTGTGATCCGTGATCCCGACGGGTTTTTTGCCGAAATTTCTTATCGGTGTCCTTTAAGACCTTATGAATAGCGTGAGTTGGTCCGGAGGGAGAAACGTCTACATTTTAAAGTTCAAACGAGGCCCAGAGCGGGAATGACCAAATTTACCATTTTACGTGTGCTATAGTCCAAGGATTTTTGGTTATCCGAGATTCAGGTGGGTTTTTGGCCAAATTTTTTTGTGGACGTCCGTAAAGACCTTATTAATGGCGTGAGTTGGTTCGGAGGGACAAACTTCTAAATTTCCAAGTTCAAATGAAGCCCAGAGCGGAAATGACTAGATTTATCGATTTGTGTTCTATAATCCATGGATTTTGTGTGATTCGTGATACCGGTGGGTTTTCGGCTGAAATTTTTTGTGGGCGTCGTTTAAGACCTTATTAATGGCGTGAGTTGGTCCGAAGGGGAAAACGTCTGCATTTTCAAGTTCATACGAGATCCAGAGCGGGAATGACCAAATTTACCGTTTTACGTGTGCTATAGTCCATGGATATTTGGTGATCAAGGGTTCCGGCGGGTTTTTGGCTGAAATTTTTTGTGGGCGTCTGTTAAGACCATATTAATGACGTGAGTTGGTTCGAAGGGGAAAACATACGCATTTTCAAGTTCAAACGAGGCCCAGAGCGGGAATGAAAAGACTTACCGATTTGTGTGTTATAGTCCATGTATTTTGTGTGATCCGTGATCCCGGTGGGTGTTTTGTTGAATTTTTTTGTGGGCGTCATTTTAAGACCTTATTAATGGCGTGAGTTGGTCCAGAGGGGCAAACGTCTGCATTTTCAAGTTCAAACGAGGCCCAAAGTGGAAATGACCAAATGTACCATTTTACGTGTGCTATAGTCCATGGATTTTTTGTGATCCGAGATTCCAGCGGCTTTTTGGCCAAAATTTTTTGTGGGGGTCCGTTAAGACCTTATAAATGGCGTGAGTTGGTACAGAGGGGTAAATGTCCGCATTTTCAATCTCAAACGAGGCCCATAGCGGGAATGACTAGATTTATCGATTTATGAGCTATAGTCCATGGATTTTGTGTGATCGGTGATCTCGGTGGGTTTTTGGCTGAAATTTTCTATGGGCGTCCTTTAAGACCTTATTGATGGCGTGAGTTGGTACGGAGGGGCAAACGTCTGCATTTTCAAGTTCAAACGAGGCCAGAGCGGGAATGACCAAATTTATCATTTTACGTGTGCTATATAGTTAATGTATTTTTGGTGATTCGGGATTCCGGCGGATTTTTGGCCGAAATTTATTGTGGGCGTCCGTTAAGACCTTATCAATGGCATGAGTTAGTCCGGAGGGGAAAACGTCCGCATTTTCAAGTTCCAACGAGGCCCAGAGCGGGAATGACCAGATTTACCAATTTGTGTGCTATAGTCCATGGATTTTATGTGATCTGTGATTCCGGCGGGTTTTTGGCCAAATTTTTTTGTGGGCGTCCTTTAAGACCTTATTAATGGCGTGATTTGGTCTTGAGGGGTAAACGTCCGCATTTTCAAGTTCAAACGAGGCCCTGAGCGGGAATAACTAGATTTACCGATTTGTGTGCTATTCTCCATGGATTTTGTGTGATCCGTGATCCCGGCGGATTTTTGGCCGAATTTTTTTTGGGTGTCCTTTAGGACCTTATTAATGGTGTGAGTTGGTCCGGAGGGGTAAACGTCTGCATTTTCATGTTAGAACGAGGCCTAGAGCGGGAATGACCAAATTTATCATTTTACGTGTACTATAGTCCATGAATTTATGGTGGTCCAGGATTCCGATGGGTTTTTGACTGAAATTATTTGTGGGCGTCCGTTAATACCTTATTAATGGTGTGAGTTGGTCCGGAGGGGAAAACGTCCGCATTTTCAAGTTCAGACGAGAACTAGATCGGGAATGACCAGATTTACCGATTTGTGTGATCCATGAACTCGTTGAGTTTTTTTGGGCGAAATTTTTTGTGGGCGTCCTTTAAGTCCTTATTAATGGCGTGAGTTGATCCGGAGGGGCAAACGTCTGCATTTTCTAGTTCAGATGAGGCCCAGAGCGGAAATGACAAAATTTATCATTTTACGTGTGCATATTTCATGGATTTTTGGTAATCCGAGATTCTGGCGGGTTTTTTATCGAAATTTTTAATGGGTGTACGTTAAGACCTTATTAATGGCGTGAGTTGGTCCGGAGGGGCAAACATCCACATTTTTAAGTTCAAACAAGGTCCAGAGCGGGAATGACCAGATTTACCGATTTGTGTGCCTAGAGTCCATGGATTTTGTGTGATCCGTGATCCCCGTGGGTTTTTGGCCAAAAGTTTTTAAGGGCATCCTTTAAGACCTTATTAATGACGTGAGTTGGTCCGGAGGGGAAAAAGTCTGCATTTTAAAGTTCAAACGAGGCACAGAGCGGGAATGACCAAATTTACCATTTTACGTGTAGTCCATGGATTTTTGGTGATCGAGAATTCTGGCGGGTTTTTGGCCGAAACTTTTTGTGGGCGTCCATTAAGACGTTATTAATGGCGTGAGTTGGTCCGGAGGGGCAAACGTCCGCATTTTCAAGTTCAAACGAGGCCTAGAGCGGGAATGACCAGATTTACCGATTTGTGTGCTATAGTCCATGTATTTTGTGTGATCCGTGATCCCGGTGGGTTTTTGACCGAAATTTTTTATGGGCATCCTTTAAGACCTTATTTGTCACACCCCGAGCCTACACTTTGGGTGGGACTGGAACTCGAGTACTATTGTTGGCCCCAAGCGAACCATTGGCCTGACTTACTACTCAGTGGAAGACTTACCCATGATAAGATACTTTAAAAAGTAAACTGAACTGCTTAATAGATAACTTAGAATGTATTAAATAACATTCAACTTCGGCAAAGTTGAAACTCAAGATTTAACATAAGCCAATAACAAGGTAGTGACAAATGAACTAACTAACTATCTATCTATGAAGCCTCTAAAACTGGGAGGGATGTCAGGACAAGACACCTGATCATCCTAACAAATGAAAACTACTAAAGCAATGTAAATAGGGATCCTCCGGAAAGCAAGGAGGCTCACCACAAGACTCTGAATGCTCAACTGGATCAACGAAGCGCTGGATGCTGATCCTAGTTACCTGTATCTGCATCATAACAACGATATACGCCAAATGGCATCAATACATTGAATGTACGAGCATGCGAGGGAAATACTAAAACAAGACATAAGCTTGAATGGAACTGAAAGAACATACCTGGGCTCAACTCAACTCAACTTAACTCATTTTAATATAAAGCAATAATATGAATGTAGTATAGAGAAAAACTTTTAAAACATGGATAACAACTCGGTGTATTTAGAAATACAATAGTAACTCTGTATGTATGCAAAGATACAATATAGACTCTGGAATGTATATAAAAATACAATTTACTTCTATGTATATAAGAATACAAAATACTGCTGTGGGAGTTTCTCTAACCGACAACCATCACTTAAGAGCTATTGTGATGATACAACGTTTTACCTCACGCTGCCAGGGCCGTCCTATACTTTGCCAAGGGCATAGAACCTAACTACTAAGTGGATCCACTAGTCTACGCTAAAAATCACTAAGGAATCATCTAAAAAGTATGAACCTTTTCAACCCATGATGGCTACATGGTTTATGGGGGCTGGGAGTTATCCTAACTCTCCACCATATCGGTGCTCAATACTACTCCCAAATGATACTAGATCATATGTTTAAAAACATAACTTCTTTCTGTGGTTTGAGATAATTCCTCAAAAACTTAGCTCAAAGGCTTTCTTGGAAATCAAAGTTTCCTCTCTTGCTTAATTGTGAAAGCATTTACTCTTGACAGGAAAACTAGCTCAAAGGCTCTTTTGGAAATTGATGTTTCCTTTCTTTTTTAAATGTGAAAATATTTACTCTTTGGGAATACATAGTCTCGATGTACTCTTTTGAAGAAATGAACTTCAATCTTTAATCTTTACTCAACTCAAAACTCAAGTCTTAAAACAAAGTTAAAACATTTGTGAAAGACTTTTGGAAGACCCTATGAACTTCTCTTGACTTGACTCTTAACTTTCCTTGAATTGAATTATGGATTCAAGGTTCATGATCTCCTGTTTATGGTTGATTTCATGATGTTTAGACGTACCTTAGAGTGCAGAAATCAACTAGAAAACATAGGTACCTTTCGAGGGAACTCGTACGGAAAGAAGTGGGAAAGAGTAGAGAACCTGGCGTCCCTGGCGCTCTGAGTGGTGCGGGGCGCCAGAGCTTAAACTTCAGAACTGGGGATGGGGTGCACTGGCTGGCGCGGTGCCCCACAGCCCAAACTACAGAACACAAAGTGGGGTGCGCTGGCTGGCGCGGCGCCCCACCCCTTTCCCCAAAATTTCCCCGATTTTTCTTGCTCGTTTTTCAACTCTAAACCCTCTAGATTCAATTGGTTATTTTCCCAAACACTTAGGTTCGACTACATAACCAAAGTACGCAAGAATCTACTCAAAACGACATATAATTTCATGAATTTAAATCAAGAACTTCTCAACAACTTCAACAATCAAGAACCTAATAGAAACTTCAAACAAATCCATTAAGAACTCAATTTCTATACTTTCAAGAACCAAATATCACTGAATACAATCATGATTGGCGCGTGGGTGAACTAACTTAATGCTATGTGATCTCACATACCTCGTAGGGATCACCCCTTGACGAAATCCACAAGCCCAACTTTAAGAACTTGACGATTCCTTGCCTCTTCTCCTCTTTTCTCGTCTTCTTTTCTCTCCTCTCAAAACCCTAACTCTTTTTGATGAAGCGTAAACTGAACCAAATAAGTTTAGACCCCAACTTAATTACCAAACAAGAAATTAAATAATAGGGTAGTGAAAAGACCAAGGTACCCTTCTAAAATCCAATTTTGACTTTACTTATCTAGACAACCCAACTTCAGATGGGCTTATCTCCCTCATACGAGCTCGAAAATGGCCAAACTTGGTGGCGTTGGAAAGATAATTCAAAGATATTTCCTACGGTATCTTTTAAACACCTAAATCATCCTGATCTAGGAGTTATGGTCGTTTGAAGTTGACCCAAAACTCAAACTTAGCTTAACTTTGTCAAACTTTCAAATTTGATTATTTCCAAAAACGGTTTCTTTATAATTCTTATTCTTTCAAATAATAGAGTGTTACATTATCTCCCCCTTGGGAACATTCGTCCTCGAATGAGATTACTCATAGTAGGCTAAGGGTGTAACATCTAACATCTAGCTCAAACACCCAACAAGCAAAATGTAAATACAACATGCCAGCTTCAAATAAATGCCATGAAAAGGATTAGTACCTTCATTTGGAACTTCTCTAGATTCAAAGAGATGTGGGTATCTCTTCTTCATATCCTCTTCAGCTTCCCAAGTAGCTTTCTCAACAAACTGATTTCTCCATAGAACTTTGACTGATGCTACTTCCTTCGTCCTCAACTTGCAAACTTGGTGGTCTAGAATCTGAACAGGAATCTCCTCATAAGATAAGCTATCCTTGATACCAATATCTTCGGTAGGTATGATAAGTGAAGGATCGCCCATGCACTTCTTCAACATAGAAATATGGAATACCGGAGGAACCGCTGCTAACTCTTGTGGTAGCTCTAACTCATAAGCTACATTGCCAATCCTCTTGGATACTCTATAAGGACCAATATATCGGGGACTAAGTTTCCCCTTCTTGCCAAATCTCATAACACCCTTCATGGGTGAAACTTTCAAGTAAACCCAATCATCTATTTCGAACTCTAAGTCTCTTCTCCTAACATCTGTATAGGATTTCTGACGACTCTACACTGTTTTCAACCTCTCTTGAATAAATTTCACTTTCTCCAAAGCTTGATGAACTAAGTTTGGTCCTATCAACCCAGCTTCACCAACTTCAAACCATCCAATAGGAGATCTGCATCTTCTCCCATAAAGAGCTTCATAAGGAGCCATTTGGATGCTAGAGTTGTAACTATTGTTGTAAGCAAACTCAATGAGAGGTAGGTGATAATTCCAATTACCTTTGAAATCGATCACACAATCCCTCAACATATCTTCTAAAGTCTGAATAGTGCGCTCTACTTGACCATCTCTCTGAGTATGAAAAGCGGTACTCAAGTTAACCTTAGAACCCAAGCCTTTCTGGAATGGCTTCCAAAACTGTGTAGTAAATTGTGCACCTCTATCTGAAATAATTGATACCGAAACCCCATGAAGTCTGACTACCTCTTGAATATACAACTTAGCATAATCTTCTGCTGAATGGGTAGTCTTTACCGGCAAAAAGTGGGATGATTTAGTCATTCTATCAATAATCACCCAAATAGAATCATGCTGCCTGCGAGACCTTTGTAAACCTGTGATGAAATCCATATTGATCATCTCCCACTTCCATTCCGGAAGTTCTATATTCTGAGCCATACCACCGGGCCTTTGGTTCTCTACTTTAACTTGTTGACAATTTGGGCATTTAGCAACGAATTCAGCAATACCTTTCTTCATACTATTCCACCAATATACTTCTCTCAAGTCACGATACATCTTTGTGGAACCCGGATGGATAAAATATCTGGAGCTATGAGCTTCCTCCATGATCCTCTCTTGGAGTTTATCCACCCTTGGTACACACAATCTACCTTGATACCTCAATACACCATCTCCCCCTTGTTCAAAAGCCATTACTTTTTGCTTATGAACATTTGCCTTCAATTCAAGCAAAATAGGATCTTGGTCTTGCTTCTCTTTTACTTTTGACACTAATGATGATTCAGCCCCATTCATCACCACTACTCCTCCTTCTGTTGAATCCATTAGTCGAACTCCTAATCGTGCAAGTCTATGCACCTCTTTTGCTAACTCTTTCTTATCTTCCTCAAAATGGGCGGTACTATCCATAGATAATCTACTCAAGGCATCAGCAACAACATTAGCTTTACCTGGGTGATAAAGAATACTCATGTCATAATCTTTGAGTAACTCTAACCACCTTCTCTGTCTGAGATTAAGCTCTTTCTGACTAAACACATACCAAAGACTCTTATGATCGGTGAACACGTCTACATGAACACCATAAAGGTAATGACGCCATATTTTCAAAGCAAATACTACGACAGCCAACTCTAAGTCATAGGTTGGGTAGTTCTTTTCGTGAACCTTAAGCTGTCTAGAGGCATAAGCTATAACTTTGCCATTCTGCATTAACACACAACCCAAACCAACTCTAGATGCATCACAATATACAACAAAGCCTTGCGTACCCTCTGGTAGGGTCAATACTGGGGCAGTAGTCAACCTCTTTTTCAATTCCTGAAAGCTTTTCTCACAAGCTTCAGACCATTGAAACTTCACTATTTTCTGAGTCAACTTAGTCAAAGGAGATGAAATAGATGAAAATCCCTCGACGAACTTTCTATAATATCCAACCAACCCCAAGAAACTCCTAATATCAGTTGGAGATGTGGGTCTAGGCCAATTCTGCACTGCCTCTATTTTCTGAGTATCGACTCTAATTCCATCACCGGAAACAATGTGGCCTAGGAAAGCCATAGACTCAAGCCAGAACTCACACTTAGAGAACTTAGCATACAACTCTCTATCCTTTAGAGTTTGGAGAACTACTCTGAGATGACTAGCATAATCTTCCTCATTCCTCGAATAGATTAGTATGTCATCAATGAACATGATAACAAACATATCTAAATAAGGCTTGAATACTCTATTCATAAGGTCCATTAACGCTGCAGGTGCATTAGTTAAACCGAACAACATGACCAGAAACTCATAATAACCATAATGGGTCCTGAATGTTGTCTTTGGAATATCACATCCCCTTACTTTCAACTGATGGTGGCCTGATCTGAGGTCTATCTTAGAAAAACAATTGGCACCCTGAAGCATATCGAAAAGATCATCCATTCTTGGAAGAGGATACTTATTCTTGATAGTAACCTTATTCAACTGACGATAATCTATTCACATTCTAAGAGAACCATCTTTCTTCCTCACAAATAAGACCGGAGCGCCCCAAGGTGAGACACTTGGTCGAATGAAACCTTTCTCTAGGACATCTTTCAACTGCTCTTTTAACTCCTTCAACTCTGCTGGTGCCATTCTATATGGCAGAATAGATATAGGACGAGTATCGGGAAGAATATCTATACCGAAGTCTATTTCTCTCTCAGGAGGATCTCCGGGAAGATCATCCGGAAAGACTTCTGGAAACTCTTTTACTACTGGAACTGACTGGATATGAGGTATCTCAACACTAGAGTCATTAACTCGGACTAAGTGATAGACACACCCCTTGAAAACTAACTTCCTCTCCTTAAGGTACGAAATAAAACGACCCTTATACACTACTGAACTACTCTTCCACTCTATAACTGGTTCACTGGGAACTGGAACTTGACTACTCGAGTTCTAAAATCTATTGATGCATAACAAGCATGAAGTCAGTCCATACCCAAAATGACATCAAAATCTACCATATCTAACTCAACTAAGTCTGCCATGGTACTCTTGTGATTGACGGAAATTGTACAATCACGATAGACTCTTTCTGCTAGAATAGACTCACCAATAGGTGTAGAAACACTGAAGGGCTCAATAAGTTGCTCAGGAAGAACATCAAAATTCATCGCAACATAAGGAGTTACAAAGGATAAACTCGCTCCTAGATCTAGCAAAGCATAAACATCAAAGTTAAAGATTTGGATCATACCAGTGACAACATCTGGTGAATCCTCTTGCTCTTGGTGACTAGTAATAGCATAAAGACAATTTCCTCCTCTGCCTGGCCCTGAAGTAGCTCCTTTAGATGCAGCTCTGTCTGGCGGAGCAACTGAAGAAGACTGGGCTCTATTGCCTCCATTACAATTACCCTGCCCGTTCTTTGGACACTCTCTCATAAAATGACCATTCTAGCCACACTTGAAACAACAAATGGAGCCATCACGACACATCCCTGAGTGGTTCCTACCACACTTAGCACATGCATGAGTCTTACTACCCCCTTGTGCCATACTACCTTGAAATAGGCAGGTTTAGCTCTGAAATTCTGACTATTGTACTCACCTTTGTTCTTTGGTGCTGGTGCACTAGCAGATGATGGAGCGGGTCCCTTTTGTTTCTGTTGGAAGGATGACCGGTTGGCATTACTCTTCTGCTGCCCGGACTCATTCCCTGATGTCTTAGCCCTCTTATTCTTAAACTCTTCTCTATCCCTCAGCTTGTCCTCCTCAACTTGTTGCACATGGATCATTAGCCTTGCTATGTCCATATCCCCTATCAGCATATCTGCCTTGCCTTCCTTGCTTGACAGGCGAGACAACCCAGTAATGAATAAACTCATCCTGCTCCTCATGTCAGCAACCATCTCCGGAGCATACCGGGAAAGTTGTGTGAACTTTAGGCTGTACTCATGAACGCTCAAAGAATCCTACTTAAGAGTGAGGAACTCTCGTACCTTTGCTTCTCTCAGTTCTCAGGGGAAGAAACGCTCCAAGAAGGCCTCCTCAAAACAAGCCCAACTCACAGGTGGTGAACCCTCCACTCGGTTCTTCTTCCATTGATCAAACCTGCAGCTAGTTCCACCCTCTCAGCATCAACAACATGCATGATCTCAAAAACCTTCTAAAGTTCCTCAGCAAAGTTTTCTGGATCCTCAATAACACTTGAACCCGTGAAGCTTGGTGGATTCATCCTTAAGAACTCACGGATTCTGGAAGTATCAGCCACTTTCTGATGATTCTCTCTCTGTTGCCCAGCTTGGTTGGTCACAACTTGGCTCAACATTCGGATGGCCTCACGGAACTCAATATTGGTGAACTCTCCTTGGGGTTGCACTTCTGGTGCATTAGGTACCCCTTGTTCCTGTGGTTCAACATTTCTTCTAGTCGGACGACCTCTAACAGCTCTTCATGGAGGCATGATCTGAAATACATGCGTAAGCACGAGTTAGAAAGAAACTTTTATAGAGATACACTCTATCGCACGAAATGAGTATGAAATAAGTGAGATAGTTCCTAAGTGTCGCAGCCTCCTAATTATAGATGTGGTGCACTTCACACCGATTACTAGGACTCTACAGACACGACTTCATAGACTTCCTAGGACTCTTGAACTCTGGGCTCTGATACCAAGTTTGACACGCCCCGAGCCTACAACCTGGGTGGGACTGGCACTCGAGAACCATTGCAGGCCCCAAAAGAACCCTTGGCCTGGCTTACTACTCAACGAAAGACTTACTCATGATAAAATACTTTAAAAAGTAAACTGAACTGCTCAATAGATAGCTTAGAATGTATTAAATAACATTCAACATAGCCAAAGTGGCAACTCAAGATTCAACATAAGCCAATAACAAGGTAGTGACAAATGAACTAACTAACTGTCTATCTATAAAGCCTCTAAAACTGTGAGGGATGTCGGGAAAAGACCCCCCGATCATTCTAACAACTGAAAACTACTAAAGCACTGTAAATAGGGATCCTCCAGAAAGCAAGGAGACTCACCACAAGACTCTGAATGCTCAACTGTATCAACGAAGTGCTGGATGTTGATCCTGATTACATGTATCTGCATCATAACAACGATGAAGGCCAAATGACGTCAGTACATTGAATATACGAGCATGCGAGGGGAATACTAAAACAAGATATAAGCTTGAAAGGAAATGACAGAACATACCTGGGCTCAACTCAACTCAACTTAACTCATTTCAATATAAATCAATAATATGAATGTAGTATAGAGAAAAACTTTTAAAACATGGATAACAACTCGGTGTATTTATAAATACAATAGTAACTCTGTATGTATGCAAAGCTACAATATAAACTCAAGAATGTATATAAAAATACAATTTACTTCTGTGTATATAAGAATACAAAATACTGTAGTGGGAATTTCTCTAACCGACAACCATCACTTAAGAGCTATTATGATGATACAACGTTTTGCCTCACGTTACCAGGGCCGTCCTATACCTTGCCAAGGGCATAGAACCTAACTACTAAGTGGATCCACTAGTCTATGCTAAAAAGCACTAAGGAATCATCTAAAAAGTATGACCCTTTTCAACCCATGATGGGCATAAGGTTTATGGGGGCTGGGAGTTGTCTGAACTCTCCCCCATATCGGTGCTCAATACTACTTCCAAAAGATACTAGCTCATATGTTTAAAAACATAACTTATTTCTTTGGTTTAAGATAATTGATCAAAAACTTAGCTTAAAGGCTCTCTTGGAAATCAAAGTTTCCGCTCTTGCTTAATTGTGAAAGCATTTACTCTTGACTGAGAAACTAGCTCAAAGGCTCTGTTGGAAATTGGTGTTTCTTTTCTTGTTTAAATATTAAAACATTTACTCTGTGGGAATACATAGTCCCGATATACTCTTTTGAAGAAATGAACTTCAATCTTTACTCTTTACTAAACTAAAAACTCAAGTCTTAAAACAAAGTTAAAACATTTGTGAAGGACTTTTGGAAGACTCTATGAACTTCTCTTGACTTGACTCTTAACTTTCCTTGAATTGAATTATGGATTCAAGGTTAATGATCTCATGTTTATGGTTGATTTCATGATATTTACACATCCCTTAGAGTGTAGAAATCGACTAGAAAACATAGGCACGTTTCAGGGGAACTCATATGGAAAGAAGTAGGAAAGGGTAGAGAACCTGGCGTCGATGGCGCTCTGAGTGGTGCTGGGTGCCAGAGCTTAAACTTCAGAACTGGGGATGGGGTGCACTGGCTGGCGCGGCGCCCCAGAGCCCAAACTATAGAACACAAAGTGGGCCGCTCTGGCTGGCGCGGCTCCCCACCCCTTTCCCCAGAATTTCCCCGATTTTTCTTGCTCGTTTTTCAACTCTAAAGCCTCTAGATTCAATTGGTTCTTTCCCCAAGCACTTAGGTTCGACTACATAACCAAAGTATGCAAGAATCTACTCAAAACTACATCTAATTTCATGAATTTAAATCAAGAACTTCTCAACAAATTCAACAATCAAGAACCCAATAGAAACTTAAAACAAATCCATTAAGAACTCAATTTCTATACTTTCAAGAACCAAATATCGCTGAATAAAATCATGATTGGTGCGTGGGTGAACTAAACCAATGCTATGTGATCTCACATACCTCGTAGGGATCACCCCTTGACGAAATCCACAAGCTCAGCCTCAAGAACTTGACGATTCCTTGCCTCTTCTCCTCTTCTTTTCTCTCCTCTCAAAACGCTAACTCTTATTGATGAAGCGTAAACTGAACCAAATCAGTTTAGACCCCAACTTAATTACCAAAAACTAAATTAAATAATAGGGTAGTGAAAAGACCAAAGTACCCTTCTAAAATCTGGTTTTGACTTTCCTTATCTAGACAGCCCAATTTCAAATGGGCATATCTCCCTCATACGAACTTGAAAATAGCCAAACTCGGTGGCGTTGGAAAGATAATTCAAAGATCTTTCTTACGGTATCTTGTAGCATTCCTAACTCATCCTGATCTAGGAGTTACTGTCGTTTTAAGGTGACCCAAAACTCAAACTTAGCTTAACTTTGTCAAACTTTCTAAATTTGATTTTTTCCAAAAACGGTTTCTTTCTAATTCTTGTTCTTTCAAATAACGGGGTGTTACATTATTAATGGTGTGAGTTGATCCGTTGGAGAAAACTTCTGAATTTTCAAGTTCAAACGAGGCCCAGAGCGGGAATGATCAAATTTACCATTTTACGTGTGCTATAGACCATGAATTTTTGGTGATCCGGGATTCCATTGAGTTTTTGGCCGAAACTTTTTGTGGGCGTATGTTAAGACCTTATTAATAGTGTGAGTTGGTCCGAAGGGTCTAATGTCCGCATTTTCAAGTTTAAACGAGGCCCAGAGTGAGAATGACTAGATTTATCGACATGTGTGCTATATAGTCCATGGATTTTGTGTGATCCGTGATCCCGGCGGGTTTTTGGCCAAATTTTTTTATCGACATCCTTTAAGACATTATTAATGGCGTGAGTTGGTCCAGAGAGGCAAAAGTATGCATTTTCAAGTTCAAACGAGGCCTAGAGCGGGAATGACCAAATTTACTGTTTTACGTGTGCTGTCCATCAATTTTTGGTGATCCGGAATTCTGGTAAGTTTTTGTCTGAAATTTTTTTTGGGCGTCCGTTAAGACCTTATTAATGGCATGAGTTGGTCCGGAAGAATAAACATCCGCATTTTAAAGTTCAAACGAGGGCCAGAGCGGGAATGACTAGATTTACCGATATGTGTGCTATAGTCCATGGATTTTATGTGATCCGTGATCCAGATGGGTTTTTGGCCGAAATTTTTTGTGGGCGTCCTTTAAGACCTTCTTAATGACGTGAGTTGGTCCGGAGGGGCAAACGTCTACATTTTCAAGTTCAAACACGGCCCAGAGTAGGAATGACCAAATTTACCATTTTACGTGCGCTATAGTCCATGGATTTTTGGCCGAAACTTTTTTTGGGCGTCCTTTAAGACCTTATTAATGGTGTGAGTTGGTCCGGATGGGCAAACATCTGCATACTCATGTTCAAACGAGGCCCAGAGTTGGAATGACCAGATTTACCGATTTTTATGCTATAGTCCATGGATTCCGTGTGATCCGTGATCCCGGCGGGTTTTTTGCCGAATTTTTTTGGGCGTCCTTTAAGACTTTATTAATGGAGTGCGTAGGTCTAGACGGGCAAAAGTCTGCATTTTCAAGTTCAAACGAGGGCCAGAGCGGGAATGACAAATTTAACATTTTACATGTGCTTTAGTCCTTGGATATTTGGTGATTCAGGATTCGAGTGGGTTTTTGGCTGAATTTTTTTAAGGGCATCCGTTAAGACCTTATTAATGGCATGAGTTGGTTGGGAGGGGCAAACGTCTGCATTTTAAGTTCAAACGAGGCCAAAAGCGGGAATGACCAGAATTGCAGATTTGTGTGCTATAGTCTATTGATTTTGTGTGACTCGTGATCCCGATGGATTTTTGGCTGAATTTTTTTGTGGGCGTCTTTTAAGACCTTATTAATGGCGTGAGTTAGTCCAGAGGGGCAAAAGTCTGCATTTTAAAATTCAAACAAGGCCTAGAGCGGTAATGACCAAAATTACCGTTTTACGTGTGCTATATAGTCCATGAATTTTTGGTGACCCGGGATTCCAGTGGGTTTCTGGCCGAACTTTTTTTTGGGCGTCCGTTAAGACCTTATTAATGGCATGAGTTGGTCCGGAGGGGGAAACGTATGCATTTTGAAGTTCAAACGAGGCCTAGAGTGGGAATGACCTAATTTACCTATTCGTGTGCTATAGTCCATGGATTTTGTGTGATCCGTGATCCCGGTGGGTATTTGGCCAAATTTTTTTGTGGGCGTCCTTTAAGACCTTATTAATTGCCTGAGTTTTTCCGGAGGGGTAAACGTCTGCATTTTCAAGTTCAAACGAGGCCCAGAGCAGGAATGACCAAATTTTCCGTTTTACGTGTGTTATAGTCCATGGATTTTTAGTGATCCAGGATTCCGGCGGGTGTTTGGTCGAAAGTTTTGTGGGCATCCGTTGAGACCTTCTTAATGGTGTGAGTTGGTCCTAAGGGGCAAACGTCCGCATTTTCAAATTCAAACGAGGCCTAGAGCGGGAATGACCAGATTTACCGATTTGTGTGCTATAGTCCATGAATTTTGTGTGATACGTGATCTCGGCGGGTTTTTGGCCAAAAATTTTGTGGGCATCCATCAAGACATTATTAATGGCGTGAAGTGGTCCGGAGGGGCAAACGTTTGCATTTTCAACTTCAAACGAGGCCCACAGCAGAAATGACCAAATTTGCTGTTTTACGTGTGCTATAGTCAATGGATTTTTGGTAATCCAGGATTCCAGTGGATTTTTGGCTAAAAAATTTTGTGGGCGTCCGTTAAGACCTTATTAATGGCGTGAGTTGGTCCGGAGAGGCAAACGTCCGCATTTTCAAGTTTAAACGAGGCCCAGAGCAAGAATTATCAGATTTACCTATTTGTGTGCTATAGTCCATAAATTTTGTGTGATCCATGATCCCAGTGGGTTTTTGGCCGATATTTTTTATAGGCATCCTTTAAAACCTTATTAGTAGCGTGAGTTGGTCCGGAGGGGAAAACGTCTGCATTTTCAAGTTCAAACGAGGCCTTGAGCGGGAATGACCAAATTTACCATTTTACGTGTGCTATAGTCCATGGATTTTTGGTGATTTGAGATTCCGGCGGGTTATTGGCCGAAATTTTTTGTAGGTGTCCGTTAATACCTTATTAATGACGTGAGTTGGTCTAGAGGGGCAGACGTCCACATTTTAAATTTTTTTGGGCATCCTTTAAAACCTTATTAGTAGCTTGAGTTGGTCCGGAGGGGAAAACGTCTGCATTTTCAACTTCAAACGAGGCCCAGAGAGGGAATGACCAAATTTAGCGTTTTAAGTGTGCTATAGTCAATGGATTTTTGGTGATCCGAGATTCTGGCGGGTTTTTTGCAGAAACTTTTCGTGGGCGTCCGTTAAGACCTTATTAATGAAGTGAGTTGGTCCGGAGGGGCAGACATCTGCATTTTCAAGTTTAAACGAGACCCAGAGTGGGAATGACCAAATTTACCTATTTGTGTGCTATAGTCCATGGATTTTTTATGATCCGTGATCCCGGTGGGTTTTTGGCTGAAATTTTTTGTGGGCGTCGTTTAAGACCTTATTAATGGCGTGAGTTGGTCCGGAGAGGAAAACGTCTGCATTTTCAATTTCAAACGAGGCCCAGAGTGGGAATGACCAAATTTACCATTTTATGTGTGCTATAATCCATGGATTTTTGGTGATCTGGGATTCCGGCCAGTTTTTGGCCGAAATTTTTTTGGGCGTCCGTTAAGACCTTATTAATGGTGTGAGTTGGTCCAGAGGGGCAAACGTCCGTATTTTAGTCCGGAGGAGAAAACGTTTGCATTTTCAAGTTAAAATGAAGACCAGAGTGGGAATGACCAAATATACCATTTTACGTGTGCTATAGTCCATGAATTTTTGGTGAACCAGGATTCCGGTGGGTTTTTAGCTGAAATTTTTTGTGGGCATTAGCTAAGACCATATTAATGGCGTGAGCTTATCCAGAGGGGCAAACGTCTGCATTTTCAAGTTCAAACGAGGCCCAGAGCGGGAATGACCAGATTTACCAATTTGTGTGCTATAGTCCATGGATTTTGTGTGATCCGTGATTCAGGCAGGTTTTTGGCAAAAAAATTTTGCGGGCCTCCTTTAAGATATTATTAAGGGCGTGAGTTGGTCCAGAGGGGCAAACATCTGCATTTTCAAGTTCAAACGAGGCCCATAGTGGGAATGACAAAATTTACCGTTTTACGTGTGCTATAGTCAATGGATTTGTGGTGATCCGGGATTCCGGCAGGTTTTTGGCCGAAATATTTATTAGGCTTCCTTTAAGACCTTATTAATGGTGTGAGTTGGTCCGGAAGGTCAAACGTCTGCATTTTCAAGTTCAAACGAAGCCCAGAGCAGGAATGAACAGATTTACCGATTTGTGTGCTATAGTCCATGGATTTTGTGCTATCCGTGATCCCGGTGGGTTTTTGGTGGAAATTTTTTGTGGGCGTCCTTTAAGACCTTATTAATGGCGTGAGTTGGTCCAGAGGAGCAAACGTCTGCATTTTCAAGTTCAAACGAGGCCCAGAGCGGGAATGACCAAATTTACCATTTTACATAGTCCATGGATTTTTCGTGATTTCGGGATTCCGGTGGGTTTTTGGCTGAATTTTTTTATGGGCGTCCGTTAAGACCTTATTAATGGTGTGAGTTAGTCCTGAGGGGCAAACGTCCGCATTTTCAAGTTCAAATGAGGTCTAGAGCGGGATTGACCAGATTTACCGATTTGTGTGCTATAGTCCATAGATTTTGTTTGATCCGTGATCCTGGCGGTTTTTTGGCAGAAATTTTTTGTGGGCGTCCTTTAAGACATATTAATGGAGTGAATTGGTTCGGACGGGCAAATGTCTGCATTATCAAGTTCAAGAATGACCAAATTTACCATTTTACATGTGCTATAGTCGATGAATTTTTGGTGATCCGGGATTCCGGTGGGGTTTTGGCTGAAATATTTTGTGGCTGTTTGTAAAGACATTATTAATGGCGTGAGTTGGTCCGGTGGGGCAAACGTCCACATATTCAAGTTCAAACGAGGCCCAGAGCGGGAATGACCAGATTTACCGATTTGTGTGCTATATAGTCCATTGATTTTGTGTGATTCGTGATCCCGGAAGGTTTTTGGCCGAAATTTTTTGAGCCCGTCCGTTAAGACCTTTTTAATGGCTTGACTTGGTCCGAAAGGGAAAACGTCTGCATTTTCAAGTTCAAACGAGGCCCAGAGCGGGAATGACCAAATTTACGAATTTGTGTGCGTCCATGGATTTTGTGTGATCCATGATCCCGGTGGATTTTTGGCAGAAATTATTTGTGGGCATCCTTTAAGACCTTATTAGTGGTGTGAGTTTGTCCAGAGGGGAAAACGTCAGCATTTTCAAGTTCAAACGAGGCCTAGAGCGATAATGACAATATTTAAAATTTTACGTGTGCTATAGTCCATGGATTTTGGGCCATCTCGGATTCTAGCGCATTTTTGGCTGAAATTATTTGTGGGCGTCCGTTAAGACCTTAATAATGGCGTGAGTTGGTCCGGAGGGGCAATCGTCCGAATTTTCAAATTCAAACGAGGCCCAGAGCGGGAATGACCAGATTTACCGATTTGTGTGCTATAGTCTATGGATTTTGTGTGATCCGTGAACTCGGCGGATTTTTGGCCAAAATATTTTATGGGGGTCCGTTAAGACCCTATTAGTGGCGTGAGTTGGTACCAAGGGGAAAACGTCTGCATTTTTAAGTTCAAACGAGCCCCTGAGCGAGAATGACCAAATTCACCATTTTACGTGTGCTATAGTCCATGGATTTTTGGTGATCCGGGATTCCTGCGGGATTTTGGCTGAAATTTTTTGTGGGCGTCCTTTATGACCTTGTTAATGGCGTGAGATTTTCTGGAGGGGAAAACGTCTGCATTTTCAAGTTCAAATGATGCCCAGAGCGGGAATGACCATATTTACCGTTTTACGTGTGCTATCATCCATTGATTTTTGGTGATCCAGTATTCCGGTTGGTTTTTTACTGAAATTTTTTGTGGGCGTCCGTTAAAACCTAATTAATGGTGTGAGTTGGTCCAGAGGGACAAACGTCCACCTTTTCAAGTTCAAACGAGGCCCAGAACGGGAATGACCAGATTTACCGATTTGTGTGCTATAGTCCATGGATTTTGGGTTATCCGTGATCCCTATGGGTATTTGGTGAAAAAAATTTGTGGGTGTCCTTTAAGACCTTATTAATGGCGTGAGTTGGTCCGGTAGGGCAAAAGACTTTATTTTCAAGTTCAAACGAGGACCAGAGCGGGAATGACCAGATATACCAATTTGTGTTCTATAGTCCATGGATGTTGTGTGATCCGTGATCCGGGTGGATTTTTGGCCAATTTTTTTTGTGGGCGTCCCTTAAGACCTTATTAATGGCGTGAGTTTGTACGGAGGGGAAAACGTCTGCATTTTCAAGTTCAAAGGAGGCTCAGAGCGGGAATGACAGAATTTACCATTTTACGTGTGCTATAGTCCATGGATTTTTGGTGATCCAGGATTCCGACAGGTTTTTTGCTGGAATTTTTTGTGGGTGTCGTTAAGACCTTATTAATGGCATGAGTCGATCCCAAGGGGAAAAGGTCCGTATTTTCAAGTTCAGACGAGGCCCAGAGAGGGAACGACCAAATTTATCGATTTGTGTGCTATAGTCCATGCATTTTGTGTGATCCGTGATCCTGGCAGGATTTTGGCCGAATTTTTTTGTGGGCGTCCTTTAAGACCTTATTTTTGGCGTGAGTTGGTCCGGAAGGGCAAACGTCTGCATTTTCAAGTTCAAACGATCCCCTGAGGGGAATGACCAAATTTACCGTTTTACTTGTGCTATAGTCCTTTGTTTTTTGGTGATCAGGGATTCCTGCGGGGTTTTGGCTGAAATTTTTTGAGGGCGTCCGTTAAGACCTTATTAATAGTGTGAGCTGGTCCGGAAGGGCAAACGTCTGCATTTTTCAATTTCAAATGAGGCCCAGAGCGGGAATGACCAGATTTATCAATTTATGTGCTATAGTCCATGGATTTTGTGTCATCCGTGATCCCAGCAGGATTTTGGCTGAATTTTTTTGTGGGCATCCTTCAAGACCTTATTAATGGCGTGAGTTGGTCTGGGGGGGAAAATGTCTGCATTTTCAAGTTCAAACGAGGCCAAGAGCGGTAATGACCAAATTTACCATTTTATGTGTGCTATTCGTCCATGGATTTTTGGTGATCTGGAATTCCGGTGGGTTTTTGGCTTAAATTTTTTGTGGGCGTCCATTAAGACCTTATTAATCACGTGAGTTTGTCCGGAGGGGTAAACGTCTGCATTTTCAAGTTCAAACGAGTCCCCGAGCGGGAATGACCAGATTTACCGATTTGTATGCTATATAGTCCATGGATTTTGTGTGATCCGTTCTCCCGGCGGGTTTTTGGCCGAATTTTTTTATGGTCGTCCTTTAATACCTTATTAATGGCGTTAGTTTGTCCAAAGGGGAAAACGTCTGCATTTTCAAGTTCCAACGAGGCCTAGAGCGGGAATAACCAAATATACCGTTTTACGTATGCTATAATCCATGGATTTTTGGTGATCTTGGATTCCGGTGGGATTTTGGCCAAAAAATTTTTTGTGGGCATCCGTTAAGACCTTATTAATGGACTGATTTGGTCCAGAGGTGTAAACGCCCGCATTTTCAGGTTCAAACGAGGCCCAGAGCACGAATTACCAGATTTACCAATTTGTGTGCTATAGTCCATAGATTTTGTGTGATCCGTGATCCCAACGGGTTTTTGGCTGAATTTTTTTGTGGGAGTCCTTTAAGACCTTATTAATGGCGTGAGTTGGTCCATAGGGGCAAACGTCTGCATTTTCAAGTCCAAACGAGGCCCAGAGAGGGAATGACCAAATTTACCATATTGCGTGTGCTATATAGTCCATGGATATTTGGTGAACTAGGATTCCGATGGATTTTTGGCTGAAATTTTTTTTGGGCGTCCATTCAAACCTTATTAATGGCGTGAGTTGGTCCGAAGGGGAAAACTTCTGCATTTTAAAGTTCAAACGAGGCCTAGAGTGGGACTGACCAAATTTACCATTTTACGTATGCTATAGTCCATGAATTTTTAGTAATCTAGGATTCCGGTGGGTTTTTGGCTGAAATTTTTTGTGGGCGTCCGTTAAAACCTGACTAATGGCATGAGTTGATCCGAAGGGTCAAACGTCCGCATTTTCAATTTTAATCGAGGCCCTGAACGGAAATGACCAAATTTACCAATTTTTGTGCTATAGTCCATGGATTTCGTATGATCTGTGATCCTGACGGGTTTTTGGCCGAAACTTTTTGTGGGCGTTATTTAAGACCTTATTAATGGCGTGAGATTGTATGAGGGGCAAACGTCTGTATTTTCAAGTTCAAATGAGCCACAGAGCGGGAATGACCAAATTTATAGTTTTACGTGTGCTATATAGTCCATGAATTTTTGGTGATCAGGGATTCCGACGGGTTTTTTGTTGAAAATTTTTGAGGGCGTCCGTAAAGAACTTATTAGAGGCGTGAGTTGTTCTGGAGGGGCAAACGTCCGCATTTTCAAGTTCAAACGAGGCCCAGAGCGGTAATGACTAGATTTACCAATTTCTGTGCTATAGTCCATCAATTTTTGTGATCCGTGATTCAGGCGGGTTTTTGGCCGAATTTTTTTGTATGCGTCCTTTAAGACCTTGTTATTGGCGTGAGTTGGTCCGGAGGGGTAAACGTCTGCATTTTCAAGTTCAAACGAGCACAGAGTGGGAATGATCAAATTTACAGTTTTACGTGCTCTATAGTCCATGAATTTTTGGTGATCCAGGATTCCAGCAGGTTTTTGGCTAGAATTTTTTGTGGGTGTCCGTTAAGACCTTATTAATGGCGTGAGTTGGTCTGGAGGGGCAAACGCTAGCATTTTCAAGTTCAAACAAGGCCTAGAGTGGGAATGACCAGATTTATCGATTTGTGGGCTATAGTCCATGGATTTTGTGTGATCTGTGATCCTGGCGGATTTTTGGCCGAATTTTTTTGTGGGCGTCCTTTAGGACCTTATTAATGGCGTGAGTTGGTCCGGAGGGGAAAACGTTTGCATTTTCAAGTTAAAATGATGCCCAGAGCGGGAATGATCAAATATACCATTTTTCGTATAGTCCATGAATTTTTGGTGATCCGGGATTCCGACAGGTTTTTGGTCGAAATTTTTTGTGGGCATCAGTTAAGACCATATTAATGGCGTTAGCTGATCCACAGAGGCAAATGTCTGCATTTTCAAGTTCAAACGAGGCCCAGAGCGGGAATGACCAGATTTATCGATTTGTGTGATATAGTCCATGGATTTTGTGTGATCCGTGATCCAGGAGGGTTTATGGCCAAAAAATTTTGCGAGCGTCCTTTAAGATCTTATTAAGGGTGTGAGTTGGTCCAGCAGGGCTTTTCAAGTTCAAACGAGGCCCAGAGCGGGAATGACCAAATTTACCGTTTTACGTGTGCTATAGTCAATGGATTTTTGGTGATCCGGGATTCTGGCAGATTTTTGGCCAAAATATTTATTGGGCTTCCTTTAAGACCTTATTAATGGTATGAGTTGGTCCGGAAGGTCAAACATCCGCATTTTCAACTTCAAACGAGGCCTAGAGCAGGAATGAACAGATTTACCGATTTGTGTGCTATAGTCAATGGATTTTGTTGGATCTGTGATCTCGGCGGGTTTTTGGTCAAAATTTTTTGTGGGAATCCTTTAAGACATTATTAATGGTGTGAGTTGGTCCAGAGGAGCAAACGTCTACTTTTCAAGTTCAAACGAGGCCCAGAGCGGGAATGACCAAATTTACCATTTTACATAGTCTATGGATTTTTGGTGATTTCGGGATTCCGGTGGGTTTTTGGCTTAATTTTTTGTGGGTGTCTGTTAAGACCTTAGTAATGGCGTGAGTTGGTCCTGAGGGGCAAACGTCCGCATTTTCAAGTTCAAACGAGGTCCAGGGTGGGAATGACCAGATTTACCGATTTGTGTGCTAGTCCATGGATTTTGTGTGATCTGTAATCCCGGTGGATTTTTGGCTGAAATTTTTTGTGGGCAACCTTTAAGACCATATTAATGGCGTGAATTGGTCCGGAGGGGCAAACGTCTGCATTTTCAAGTTCGAACGAGGCCTAGAGCGGGAACGACCAAATTTACCATTTTACGTGTGCTATAATCCATGAAATATTGGTGATCCGGGATTCCGGTTGGTTTTTGGCTGAAATATTTTGTGGGTGTCTGTTAAGACCTTATGAATGGCGTGAGGTTGTTTGGAGGGGCAAACGTCCGTATTTTCAAGTTCAAACAAGGCCAGGACCGGGAATTACCAGATTTATCGATTTGTGTGCTATAGTACATGGATTTTGTGTGATCCGTGATCCCGGTGGGTTTTTGGCCGAAACTTTTTTTTGGCGTCCTTTAAGACCTTATTAATGGCGTGAGTTGGTCTAGAGGGGCAAAGGTCTGCGTTTTCAAGTTCAAACGAGGCCGAGAGCGGGAATGATAAAATTTACCGTTTTACATGTATTTTTGGTGATCCGGGATTCCGGCGGATTTTTGGCCGAAATTTTTTGTGGGCGTTCGATAAGAACTTATTAATGGCGTGAGTTGGTCCAGAAGGGAAAACGTCCGCATTTTCAAGTTCAAACGAGGCCAACAGCGGGAATGACCAGATTTACTTATTTGTGTGCTATAGTCCATGAATTTTGTGTGATCTGTGATCCAAGTGGGTTTTTGGCCGAATTTTTTTGTGGGCGTCCTTTAAGACCTTATTAATGCCGTGAGTTGGTCTAGAGGGGTAAACGTCTGCATTTTTAAGTTCAAACGAAGCCCAGAGCGGGAATGACCAAATTTTTCATTTTACGTATGCTATAGTCAATTGATTTTTCGTGATCCGGGATTCCGGCAGGTTTTTGGCCAAAATTTTTTGTGGGTGTCCATTAAGACCTTATTAATGGCGTGAGGTTATCTAGAGGGCAAATGTCTGCATTTTCAAATTCAAACGAGACCCAGACGGGAATGACCAACTTTACCGATTTGTGTGCTATATTCCATGGATTTTGTGTGATCCATGATCCCGGTTGGTTTTTGGCCGAAATTTTTTGTGGGCTTCCTTTAAGACATTATTAATGGCGTGAGTTGGTGCGGAGGGTCTAACGTCTGGATTTTCAAGTTCAAACGAGGCCCAGAGAGGGATAGACCAAATTTACCATTTTACGTGTGCTATAGTCCATTGATTTTTGGTGATTCGAGATTCCGGTGGGTTTTTGGCTGAAAATTTTTGTGGATATCCGTTAAGACCTTATTAATGGCGTGAGTTGGTCCGGAGGGGCAAACGTTCACATTTTCAAGTTTAAACGAGGCCCAGAGCAGGAATGACCAGATTTACCAATTTTTGTGTTATAGTCTGTAGATTTTGTGTGATCCGTGATCCCGGTGAGTTTTCGGCCAAAAATTTTTGTGGGCGTCCTTTAAAACCTTATTAATGGCGTGAGTTGGTCCGGAGGGGCAAACGTCTGTGTTTTTAAGTTTAAACGAGGCCCAGAGCAGGAATGACCAAATTTACCATTTTACGTGTGCTATAGTCCATATATTTTTGGTGATACAGGATTCCGGCGATTTTTGGCCGAGCGCCCGTTAAGAGCTTATTAATGGCGTGAGTTTTTCCAGAAGGTAAAACGTCCGCATTTTCAAGTTCAAACGAGTCCCTAAGTGGGAATGACCAGATTTAATGATTTGTGTGCTATAGTCCACGGATTTTGTGTGATCCGTGATCCCGACGGGTTTTTGGCCAAATTTTTTTGTGAGAGTCCTTCAAAACATTTTTAATGGCGTGAGTTGGTCCAGAGGGGCTAACGTCTGCATTTTCAAGTTCAAACGAGTCCCAGAGCAGGAATGCCAAATTTACCCTTTTCGGTGTGCGTCCATGGATTTTTGGTGATCCGAGATTCCGGTGGATATTTGGACAAATTTTTTTGTGGTAGACCGTTAAGACCTCATTAATTGCGTGAGTTTTTCAGGATGGGCAAACATACGCATTTTCAAGTTCAAACGAGACCCAGAGCGGGAATGACCAGATTTACTAATTTTTGTGCTACAGTCCATGGATTTTGTATGATCCGTGAGTTCGGTGGATTTTTGGCCGAAATTTTTTGTGGGCGTCCTTTAAGACCTTATTAATGTTGTGAGTTGGTCCGGAGGGGAAAAGGTTTGCATTTTCAAGTTCAAACGAGGCCCAGAGCGGGAATGACGAAATTTACCATTTTACGTGTGCTATAGTCCATGGATTTTTGGTGATCCGGGATTCCAGTGGGATTTTGGCTGAAATTTTTTGTGGGCGTCCGTTAAGACCTTATTAATGGTGTGAGTTGGTCTGGAGGGGAAAACGTATGCATTTTCAATTTCAAACGAGGCCTAGAGCGGGAATGACAAGATTTACAAATTTGTGTGCTATATATAGTCCATGAATTTTGTGTGATCCTTGATTTGCATTGGTTTTTTGTCGAAATTTTTTATGGGCTTCCGTTAAGACCTTATTAATGGAGTGAGTTGTTCTGGAGGGGAAAACATCTGCATTTTCAAGTTCAAACGAGGCCCAAAGCGGGAATAACAAAATTTACCATTTTACGTGTGCTATATTCTATGGATTTTTGGTGATGCTAGATCCGGACTGCTTTTTTGCCGAAATTTTTGATGGGCGTCAATTAAGACCTTATGAATGGCGTGAGGTTATCCCGAGGGGCAAACATCCACATTTTCAAGTTCAAACGCGTCCCAAAGCGGGAATGACAAGATTTATCGATTTGTGTGCTATAGTCCATAGATTTTTTGTAATCTGTGATCCTGGCGAGTTTTTGGCCGAAATTTTTTTTGGGCATCCATTAAGACCTTAGTAATGGCGTGAGTTGGTCCGGAGGGGCAAACGTCTGCATTTTCAAGTTCAAACGATGCCTAGAGTGGGAGTTTTAAGTGTGCGTCCACGAATTTTTGGTGATCCAGGATCCTGGCGGGTTTTTGGCTGAAATTTTTTGTGGGCGTCCGTTAAAACCTTATTAATGGTGTGAGTTTGTCTGTAAGGTCAAACATCAGCATTTTCATGTTCAAACGAGGGCCAGAGTGGGAATGACCAGATTTACCGATTTGTGTACTATAGTCCATGGATTTTTTGTGATCCGTGATCCCTGTGGGTTTTTGGCAGAAATTTTTTGTGGGCGCCCGTTAAGACCTTATTAATGTCATGAGTTGGTCCGGGGGGGGGAAATGTCTGTATTTTCAAGTTCAAACGAGGCCTAGAGCGGGAATGACCAAATTTACCATTTTACGTGTGCTATAGTCCATGGATTTTTGGTGATCCGGGATCCCGATGGGTTTTTGGCCAAATTTTTTAGTGAGCGTCCGTTCAGAGCTTTTTAATGGCGTGAGTTGGTCCGTAGGGGCAAACGTCCGCATTTTTAAGTGCAAACGAGTCCCAGAGTGGGAATGACCAGATTTACCGATTTGTGTGCTGTAGTCCATGGGTTTTTTGTGATCCTTGATTCCGGCAAGTTTTAGACCTAAATTTTTTATGGGGATCCGTTAAGACCTTATTAATGGCGTGAGTTTGTTCGGAGGGTCAATTGTCTGCATTTTATAGTTCAAACGAGGCCCAGAGCGGGAATGACCAAATTTACCGTTTTACTTGTGCTATTAGTCCATGGATTTTTGGTGATCTAGGAGTTCGGCGGGTTTTTGGCCAAAATTTTTTGTGGGCATCCGTTAAGGTCGTATTAATGGTGTGTGTTGGTCCGTATGGGAAAACGTCCACATTTTTAAGTTCAAACGAGGCCCAGAGCGGGAATGACCAGATTTACAAATTTGTGTGCTATAGTCCATGGATTTTTTGTGATCTGTGATCCCCGCGGGTTTTCGGCTAAAATGTTTTGTGGGTATCCGTTAATACATAATTAATGGTGTGAGTTGGTTCGGAGGGGAAAAAGTTTGCATTTTCAAGTTCAAATTAGGCCCAGAGCGGGAATGACCAAAATATATCGTTTTACGTGTGCTTTTACTCCATGGATTTTTTTTGATCCGTGATCCCGACGGTTTTTTGGCCAAAAAAATTTATGGGCGTCTTTTAAGACCTTATTAGTGGCGTGAGTTGGTCCGGAGGGGAAAAATCCCACATTTTCAAGTTTAAACGACACCCAGAGCAAGAACAACAAAATTTACCATTTTACGTGTGCTAGTACATGGATTTTTGGTGATCTGGGATTCCGTTGGGTTTTTGGCCAAAATTTATTATGGACGTCCGTTAAGACCTTATTAATTGCTTGAGTTGGTTCGTAGGGGAAAACGTCAGTATTTTCAAGGTCAAACGAGGCCCAGAGCGGGAATGACTTGATTTAGCGATTTGTGTGCTATAGTCAATGGAGTTTTTATGATCTGTAATCTCTGCGGGTTATTGGCCAAATTTTTTTGTAGGTGTCTGTTAAGACCTCATGAATGGCGTGAGTTGGTCCGGAGGGGTAAACGTCTACATTTTCAAGTTCAAACGAGGCCCAGAGCAGGAATGACCAAATTTACCTTTTTACGTATGCTATAATCCATACATATTTGGTGATCCGGGTTTCCAACGGGTTTTTGGGCAAAAATATTTTGTGGGCGTCCGTTAACAACTTATTAATGGCCTGAGCTGGGATGGATTGCATTTTCAAGTTCAAACGAGTCCCAGAGCGGGAATGACCATATTTACCAATTTGTGTACTATAGTCCATGAATTTTTTGTGATCCGTGTTCCCCGCTAGTTTATCGTCGAAATTTTTTGTGTGCGTCCGTTAAGACCTTATTAATGGCGTGAGTTGTTCCGGAGGGGAAAACGTCTGCATTTTCAAGTACAAACGTGGCCCAGAGCGGGAATGACCAAATTTACCATTTTACGTGTGCTATAGTCCATGGATTTTTCGTGATCAGGGATCCCACCGGGTTTTTGGCTGAAATTTTTGGTGGGCAACCGTTATGACTTTATGAATGGCGTGAGGTTGTCCGGAAGGGAAAACTTCTGCATTTTAAATTTCAAACGACGCTCAGAGCGGGAATGAACAGATTTAATGATTTGTGTTATATAGTCCATTGATTTTTTGTGATCCGTGATCCCGGTGGGTTTTGGGCCGAATGTTTTTGTGGGCGTCCGTTAAGACCTTATTAATGGCGTGAGTTGGTCCGGAGGGGTAAACGTCTGCAGTTTCAAGTTTAAACGAGGCCCAGAGCGGGAATGACCAAATTTACTGTTTTACGTGTGCTATAGTCCATGGATTTTTGGTGATCCGGGATTCCGGCGGGTTTTTGGCCAATATTTTTTGTGGACGTCCGTTAAGACCTTATTCATGGCGTGATTTGGTCTGTAGGGCCAAACGTCCGTATTTTCAAGTTCAAACGAGGTCAGAGCGGGAATGACCAGAGTTACCGATTTCTGTGCTAAAGTCCATGGATTTTTTGTGATTCGTGATCCCGGTGGATTTTTGATCGAAATTTTTTGTGGGCGTCCGTTAAGACCTTATTAATGGCGTGAGTTGGTCCAGAGGGGCAAACGTCTTTATTTTCAAGTTCAAACGAGGCTCAGAGAGGGAATGACCAAATTACCGTTTTACGTGAGATATAGTCCATGGATTTTTAGTGATCCGGGATCTTAGCGGGTTTTTGGGGAAAAAAAATTGGCGTCCGTTAAGACCTTATTAATGGCGTGAGTTGGTCCGTACGGGATACGTCAACATTTTCAAGCTCAAACGAGGCCTAGAGCGGGAATTACAAGATTTACCAATTTGTGTGCTATATTCCTTGGATTTTTTGTGATCCGTGATCCCGATGGGTTTTTGGCCAAAAATTTTTGTGGGCGTCCATTAAGACCTTATTAATGGCGTGAGTTGGTCCGGAGGGGCAAACGCCTACATTTTTAAGTTCAAACAAGGCCTAGAGCGGGAATGACCAAATTTACCGTTTTACGTGTGCTATAGTCCATGGATTTTTGGTGATTCCGGATCTCGGCGGGTTTTTGGCCAATTTTTTTTTTGGGTGTCCATTAAGACCTTATTAATGGCGTGAGTTGGTCCGTAGGGGAAAACGTCCGCATTTTCAAGTTCAAACGAGGCCCAGAGCGGGAATGACTAGATTTACCATTTTATGTGTGCTATAGTCCATGGATTTTCGGTGATTCGGGATTCCGGTGGGTTTTTGGCCAATATGTTTTTGTGGGTGTCCCTTAAGACCTTATTAATGGGTGAGTTGCTCCGGAGGGGAAAACGTTCACATTTTCAAGTTCAAACGAGGTGCAGAGCGGGAATGACCAAATTTATCGGTTTACCTGTGCTATAGTCCATGGATTTCTTGTGATCCGTGATCCCGGTGGGTTTTTGACCGAAATTTTTTATGGCCGTCTGTCAAGACCTTATGAATGGCGTTCGTTGGTCCGAAGGGGCAAACTTCCGCATTTTGAAGTTCAAACGAGGCCCAGAGCAGAAATGACCGAATTTATCGGTTTACATGTGCTATAGTCCATGGATTTTTGGTGATCTGGGATTTTGGCTGGGTTTTAGCTGAATTTTTTTTTGGGTATCCGTTAAGACCTTATTAATGGCGTGAGTTGGTCTGGAGGGGCAAACGTTCGCATTTTCAAGTTCAAACGAGACCCTGGTGATTCAATGTGCATCACTATATTCTTCCAACACTGTTGAATATTTGTTATAATACAAAACATAATTTTTTAAGTATGTTTTAAATACTCTAAAACTCTTTTCATTGTCATCCAATGAATTTGATTGAGATTACTCGTGAAACGACTTAGTTTACTAATAGCACATGATATATCTGATCGTGTACACTTTATGATATATATATCATACATCTCAATAGTCTAGCATAATTCAACTGTGAGTCACTTTTGCCTTCATTCTTTTGAAGTACAAAGCTCACATTTATTGGAGTCTTGACAATATTGAAATCCAAATACTTGAACTTCTCAAGTACCTTTACAATCACATCAGCATCTTCAATGTCTTTCATATCGAAGTTACTTTCTAAGCATATGCTTAGCAGCATTTATGTCAGAAATGTTTCTTTTGATGATCAACATGTCATCAACATAAAAACAAACAATGACCTTGTGATTTGGAGTGCCTTTAATGTCAAAACATTTGTCACATTCATTAATCTTGAATTCATTTGTCAACATAGTTTGGTCAAAATTCGCATATCATTATTTGGGCGCTTAATTTTAGTCCATAATGTGACTTAACAAATTTACACACTTTCAAGGAACCACAAAGCCCTCAAGTTGTTCCATGTAAATTTCTTCCTCCACTTCTCCATTTAAGAAAGTTGTTTTCCATATACATTTGACTAATTTGAAGGCCATATACCACAACTAGTGCAATTGACATCTGAATTGGTGTAATCCTTGTTAGTGACTATTATGTGTCAAAATAATCAAGGTCTTCTTATTGTCTAAAGCCTATGACAACAAGTCTTGTTTTGTATTTGTCAATAGTTCCATCAACTTTCTTTTCCTTTTGTAGATCCACTTTGAACCAAAAGATTTATTTCCTGGAGGAAGATCAACCAACTCTCAAGTATGGCTTCTCAAGATTGAATCTATCTTACTATTGACAACCTCTTTCCAAAAAGGATAAGTCCACAGAAGACATAGCTTCTTCGAATATATGGACTCATTTTCAAGAAGAAATGTTACAAACTCAAACCCGAACGAAGTAAATTTCATTTGACATTTACTACGCCTCTGAATCTCGTTATTAAGTAAATTCTCCTTTGGTTCATTCCAAGGTCGTTTAGACCCTTTGCTTGACTATCCGACGGTTCGAACTTATGAACCATAAATCAACATGCTTTACTATTTGTAGCATATCCAATGAGCATACAATCCACAGTCTTAGGTCCTATTTTAACCCTTTTGGGAATAGGAATTTTGATTTTTTCTAGACACCCCCACACTATGAAATATTTCAAGTTGGATTTTCCTCAAGAGGTATCGCTTGTTTATACTTTAAGGGGCGACAAACAATTCTCTATCAGGATACAACAAAGCCTGAACAAACAAAACTTTTTGTTGCTCCCTTTCTTAACAAACAAAAGTTTTTGTTTCTCTCTTTCTGAACAGACAAACTTTTTGTTGTTCTCTTTTGCTATAATGATAGCTTCCCCCACAACTTTTATGGTAAACCTAAACTTATAAGTAGAACATTCAACATTTCCTTTACAATTCGGTTTTTTCCTGTCAGCAATTTCATTAGATTGAGGTGAGTATGTGCAGCAATTTGATGGATTATTCCATTTTCCAAATATATTTCTGCAAAAGAAGATTCATATTCTCCACATCTACCACTTCTAATCATGACAATCTTTTTATCCAACTGATTTCTCAACTTCAGTTTTATATTGCCTAGATGTTTCTATTGCTTCATCCTTACCATTCAGCAAATAGACATAACAGTATCTAGTGCAATTGTCAATAAAAGTTATGAAACACTTTTCCCACCACGAGATGGTGTTGACTTCATATCACAAATGTCAGTGTGAATCAATTCTAAGGGATTAAAATTCCTTTCAACAAATTTATAAGAATGCTTAGCATAGGTAACTTTTTCCCACAAATATTTTATTCTATACTTTTCATAACTTTGTCAAATACAGACACTGTTTTAGAGTCAGCACCTTGTCAGATGTCCTTTTCAAAAGGACTTTTCCATAACATTCAATTTGGTTGTTATAGAATTATCCATGACCATAGTCTCATCGGTCCAATAAGAGCAATATAACCCAAATGTTTGTTTTACAACATAAACATGACAGATCACTTTTCACCAATTTTCATGTCTATACAAATAAATTTATTTTAATAGTCATATCTTTTCATGAAAAATTACAATATTTTAAGTGACACTTTTTCATTAAAGAACACAATTATTTTGAACGAGTAATATCATTTTATGGTTTTATTCTAGTCATATCATATACTAGTAAAGAGAGGCTCAACGACCACAATATCAACTATACTCCATGAATTTTGTGGGTCTAACATAATACAAGAATGTCATTGAATTTCATATCTTGTACTTTCAAATATAAGTTAGATACTAAGTCTAATTTTATCTTTATCACAAGTAAAGAACCCCCCACATTTTAAATATAATCTCAAAAATATTTTTCAAGTATTTGAAATTATTTTCCACATATTTTGTTTCTCATGCTTTCAAATTGTATACCATCAAAATATACATTGGCAATATGAAGCCTTATTTTGGAAATTTAATCCATAGAAACATCCATTGCATGCACAAAAATCATTAATTTTACGTCACTAGTATTTTTTTATTTTCTTTAGTCACAATTAGACAGGCCACTTAGTATTTAGAATACTAATAATAAAGAATCAATCTTTATACAACTTGTTTCTAGTTTAACGATGACGTTTTTTATATTCTTCTAATCGTTAGCCGAATGAACCTTGAATTCTGATGAAGTTTTTATATTCTTCAAATCAGTTTCCGGTTCAGACAGAGTAGAAAACCAAAAAAGACTTTAATATCAAGAACCTTAAATACAACACTGTTTCTAGTTAACGATGAAGTTTTTACATTCTTTAAATTGTTTAGTCTTAATATTCCTGACGAAGTTTTTGTACTCTTCAAGTCAGAATATTCATTCAAACAGAGTATTTAACAAATTGGTGAAGTTTCTATATTCTTCAAACCAATGCACAATCTGATTCGTTCGGTGAAGTTCTTATATTCTTCAAATCAAAGGAGTTAAAAATCACAAGATTTTAGTCTCCAAAAGTCAGACACAATCAAATTTCACATGGAGTAGAAAGCTATAAAAGTTTCCTTTTTCCTCCTCTAAATAGAATACATATTGATAATAATAAAGATATATTCTGAGATCATCACATAATGACCATCTATCCTAACATTTATGAAATAAATCTCATAACTTATATAAAGGATATAAAAAAAATCAAGGAAAATAAAGATAGAACCTATTTTTACTCCCATTGAATCATATTCTATCTATCAGCAATGATTCCATGCAAGTCACTTTTCTTGCTAATTTTTTTCTTTCTTTTCCAGTTTCCATCATATTCCAATTTTCCTTAGAAGACATTGAATTTCAATGAGAAACTAAACCCATGGTCAAATATTGTTAGGAGACAACATTTGTTCATTTACTTCTTCTCATAGTTATATAAAACCAAGAATATAAGAAAAATAATTAAAGTGCACATCTTATCCTTTATGCACAAAAATAGTTTTTCTCATCTAAAAGAAAACTGAAGGGGTGCAATGCTTGAATGCACTTGGGAAGAAAATAGAAATAATCTTACCCATCCAAGAAAAACTTACTACAGAAAATATACTCGAACATATTAAAGTAGTACTAATTCATCTCAAATCTATTTTATCATATGATAAAATAATTCTCTTTCTCTTCTTTTTTTTCCTCCAAAAAAAATAAGAACACAAAATAAAATTAATTTCCTTACCACAGAAAACACCAACAATAAATAAATTTCTTAAGCTTGTTATTTCCTATATTCATGTTAGCAAGCCAAAAATATAAAATATGAAAAGAAAAAAAAAGAATTGTCCGAGTCCACAGAACTCACTGTGTATCCTTAAAAAATTTAATCCCCTCAAGTACCCAAGGTTCTAGATTAATTCCTCCCAAGATAAAATGAATTAACCATTAAAGAAGTAGAGGTACCTCAAACTTCGATAATTTCATCGAACTCAAAAAGACAGCAACAAGATCACACACACAGACACGATCGATCGATTTTATTTGTTAAGAAATGTATGCAGAAGAAGGAAATAATTCAATGCAGAAAAATGAGAGAAAGTCTCTCTATTTATAGCCAACAAAGGGTAAAAGTCACAACTTTTTGGAAAAAAGATAACCTTTCAAAAAGGTCAGAACCCTTTGGAAAAGGCACAACCTTTCAAACGGTCACAACCCTTTAGAAAAGACACAACCTTTCATAAAGTTCACAACCCTTCGGCAAAGTCACAACCCTTCATTTCTTATTCACACCTTTAAAACCCAACAAGCTCTACTACCTACTCACCTTCCACCCTAATATGTGTCCGCTTGTCCTCAACAACCTCCTATCTAATTTAAAGTCATGTCCTCGGTACACCGAAACTACGTCTTGCTCTGTCTAATCACCTCTTCACAATAGTAATTTTTACCTACCTCTACCTCTCATGAACCCATCTATAGCCAACTTATCACGCATCTATATTGGAGTATTTCTGCATCTTCTCTTAATATGCCCAACATCTATCTTGTTTCCTCCATCTCCTCCACCGAGTTCACTCCCACCTTGTCTCAGATATCTTCATTTCTAATCATATCACTCCCAGCATGGCCATATATTCAACAGAACATCCCCATCTTCACAATTTTCATCTCCTGAACGTGAGATCTCTTGATTGGCCAACATTCTGCCTCATATATCATAGTAGGTCTAATCACCACTTTGTAGAACTTACCTCTAAGTTTAGGTGTCACCTTATTATCACACAAGATTTCATATATGCAAGCCTTCATCTCATCCAACTAGCACCAATACGATGTGTAACATCATTTTCAATCTCCCCGTCTTCCTAAATAATAGATCTAAGATATATACTAAAAACATTCTGTTTTTGGGGCTGCTTGTGCATCAAGTCTTACTTCCACACTAGTCTCATGTGCTATGTCACTGAACTTGTCCAAATATTGTGTACTGATTTTGTTGAACCTGAACCCGTTAGACTCCAAGGTCTGTCTCCACATCTCCAACTTAGTGTTAACTCTTGTGCAAGTCACATCAATTAGAACTACATTATCCGCAAATAACATATCTCATGGCACCTTACCTTGAACTGTTTTATATAGACATTTAGATGCATCCTGCAAAAGATTATACTCATAGAAGTACTTAGTTAATATGTTTGTATGAATTACTAGTTTTTCTATATAAGTAATAGTGTTTGTATTCAAAAGTAATGTGTGATTGACTTTGAGAAAAGCATATGTGGCATTTCTTGCTCTTGGCCTAAAATCCCAATTACAATTGTGTGCTATTGAGACCAAGTGCTTATCTAACAATGAGATTGTGTTAATGAAGGCACGCCCTTATGTATTCTTGGATTATCCTCAGTCTAAATTATTGAAGTAAAATTGAAATGTGAAGACATTGGAATGGGAAAAGTATCTTATTGCTTGTAACTCAAAAGTAAGGTCACTAAAACATCTACTTTAATCCCCCATGAGTTAAAGACCCTAAAAAATTTACACTTGTTATTTAACTTGTCATTCGTGAGCACATGTTTATAGTTTATGACAGATTTATATAGTATTTTAAACTCAATTTTTAAAAATAAATTATTTTTATTTATCCCTAAAAAGAAATAATTGAATTAATTAATTCTTAAAAGGATAACCTATAGCTTCGTGTCTAAAAAGGAAACAGTAAATTTCTAAAAAATATTCATGAATTGTATTAAAAATATCTATGATTCATTACTGTGTTTTGGCTTTAAGCCACTGATTGTATTGAGTCTCCTGCTTTTTCTTCTTCTTTTTAATTCGCTCGGCAGGGTGCTTAGGGCTAGTTTTTAATTAAAAAATAAAATAGTTACCTCAAAGAAAAGAGTACAAGCAAGGGCAGATAGACCTTATCTTACTAATCACAATAAGGTTATAACAAACGTCTACTGCTTAACAAGTATGAAGAAAATAAGAGCTAGGGAATACCAGGTATTCTATGATCATCATAGAGTTTATAATACTCTCTATGGTGATATTACAAATGAAGATACTAATTACGTAATGCAAAAATATAAAAGTCAAGAATAAGGTTGAGTTATCAACCTCAAAGTTCAATATATGTTTGTGTGTGTGTTTGTGTGAGAGAAAGAACTAAACAAGATAGTTTGTCGGTTTAAAGTAACATGAAGTATTTTTCTTGTCATCTTCTTCAAATATGTCCAACAACACTTGATAGTTCATCAATCTTCTTGAATTTGTTGGATCTTGTTAAAGTTGTTGACACTGTCATATGAGTTTGCTTTGCTATTCGAATTGGTAGGTGCCTTGGAACATATTCCTCAGTCACTTTGTCATCCCAACTATGTTACCTTCCATGTGTCTTCTTTGTGATTTTTTGTTCCAATTCTTTGTTGCCCAGGTGAAAGATCCCCCTCCTTGTCCATCTTATCAAAACATATATCCAGCATATCATCCTCATCGGACATCTCATTTTCCAAGTTAGTATCATAAGCTATTGTTGGACTAAGTCCTAAAACTATAACTTCTAAATCATGACTCTTAGCCAATACTCTCATATTCTTGGTGTTAATGGCCAAGTTTTTTTAAAAGTTATCATTGCACTCAATGTAACCATATCATGAGAAACAAGAGCATGGAGGATATTTGTAGTACTTAAATTCGAAGAAGTACCTGTCATTTCCATACATGAATTTTCCTTACTTGTAGGCAAGAATTTGGGTGTTTGATGGCTTAACTTACTCCTAGGAGGTAAAGTAATATCCTCGTATTCCACAACTAAATCTTCCCATTTAGAAAGACTTATTTCTCCTTGTTTTTCTTTAGAAACGTGCAAATCGTTTTTAGCCTCTTCTGGATTTGAAACAAACATGATAGTTGTATTTGGACTGATTTATTTACCAGCTATATCATCTGTAACAATGAAATCCTTTCCATGTGTCAAAACAGCTTGTTAATCAACATGATCACTATGCTTATTCAAGTCTCGATCGAGTAACAAGACCCAAATTGTTAATGCCTTTGTCAAACTGGACAGAACCTTGTGTGTGCTGAAGTACACCAGTTACAGATTGGTATTAGCCTAAACTATTCCCAAATTCAGAACATAATTTATCTGTACCACGTAGCCTCTTTTTTTGTCGAATATTCTCATCGTGCAACACATCAAATTGAGTACATTCAACTACAGTGTTGCTTCTATCAAACTCAACCTGTGCAGAATTTTTTTGGGTGCAAAATCTGATTGTTGGAGGACATAGAACCATCTTGTTTTTTACGTGAGACCAAAGTCCATTTGTTACTGTAATTTTCTGCAATGGAGTTGCCTTGTTTAGCCACAACTACATTTGGCAAACCCAACTATTGAATTTGATATAACCAGAATTTCTCGGCAAAACTGTTGGGTTTTAAAATGTGTGAATGGAAAATGAAGAGTTGTGACTTTTATGAAGAGTTGTGACTTTTTAAAGAGTTGTGACACTTATGAAAAGTTGTGATTTTTATGAAGAGTTGTGACTTTTATGAAGAGTCGTGTCTTTTATGAAAAGTTACGACTTTTCCGTAAGGTTGTGCTTTTCTGAAGGGTTGTGAGTTTTCCGATAAGGCACAATAAACACATGTTCACACAACCCTTTGTTCTATATAAATAGAGGGGTTTTGTCTTATTTATCAATAACGAATTTTCTGTTCTTCTTCTTGTTCTGCATAAATAAATAAATTCTAGTGTAGTTTACTGTCTTTGAGTGGTTCGCTGACATTGTTTAGGTACCAATACACCGGTGAGTAAGACCATTCAATCCTGGGAGGATATATTTCATTAAACTCGGGTACTTGAGGGTTATAATTTCTTTAAGGACACACTATGCATTTAGTGGCTCGATTTTATTCTTTGAGAAAAATATTTTCCGAATAGTATCTTTATATAAATTAAACTTGATAGACGAAACTCATGTTGCCCAATGTTACAATGACTTTTAATATCAAGTTCATTCGGAATAACCTTACACAACTCATGTAAATCTGGTTTTCCATAAAGAAAATTTGAGAATAATGGCTTGATGTAGTCCTTCCTCTATGTTGAATTCATTAACTTCATCCATGGTGAAGTCAGTGGTTGGCTCTCCGATCCATGAATGAATTTTATTGGTTTTTACTCATGCTTTTATTTTAAATATTTTTCGTTTATAGTGTTCGCAAATGTTGACTTATTAACACGCTTCTATTTAGACCTCCTCTCTGTTCCTTTTTTTTGATTGATTTTTGTTTAAATTTTAAGGCATTGCAAGATTTAAAAATTTGATTCACCATATGCAGGTTTCCATTTTTGCTTCTCGCCACACTCAGTCTTTTGCAAGGACAAAGAAATACTTTGTATTCGATCTAGTCACTTACCACCACTATGGAGCAGAAATAAAGGAGATGGATAGTGAGATTGTTGCTGAGGTTTTTGTTCCGTATTCTACAAGTTCTTCAGAATTTATATTAGGCCCGTGCTTCAGGGATGGATTTCCTTCGGAGCTCGAGCCATTTTATCCACTAGCACAAGGGGAGAAGCTCCTTTTACACACACTGCAACCTGGTTGGCACAAAAGCAACACATGGAGGTCATGGCCAAATGTAACTAAAGGATGGATCGATTGGGTTGATCAAATGGAGAAGGTAAAAGGGGAGACATGGAGAGCTGCTGGTATATATGATGCCATCCAGTTATCTAAAATCAACATACCCTGTGATGACGATCTTTTGTATGCTGCATTGTGCTTTTGGTCAATTTCAGGTAACTCATTCCATTTCAACTTTGGCATGATGAGTCCAACTGTGTTGGACATTTCTGCTTTGACAGGGATTAGACCTCACGGTGAGGCGATTAGTGCAATCCTTGACATCCAGAATTCAACCTTTTCTTTACCAAAGAGCGAGAAAAATAAAAAAGTATATTATAAGGAGTTTATCAAGGTCAACACGGAAACAGAGGATGTAATGGAGGATGAACATTTCGCTTTCCTAACTATGTGGCTTTCCAAGTTTGTCTTTTGCAATGGCTCATTAAGGGTAACAATGGAGTATAGCAAATTAGCCATTGCTCTTGCTTTGGGTAGGAAGATTGCTTTGGCTCCGTTCGTACTATCTCATCTATATCGAGGCTGTAGAAACTTAGTTACCAGAGGGTTTGGTACTGCAGGGGGTCCCTTCTGATCCTACAGCTCTGGCTGCAGTCTTATTTTCCGGAATATAGACCTTTGCCTTACGATTCACAAAATTGTTCAACTTTTGGGATGGCCCTGGCTCAAGGCAAGTTAAAACAGAACAGCTTCCGAGAATGCTTTAAATTCTTTTATTCATGCCCCTCCATAACTCCTAGCCAGTTCACTCCATTTTCACCTGAATGGCTGAGATTGTTGTTGCATATTACATCTAGTAACCAAGCGTTAAACGACATCTGGTCCAGTTTCCTTATTGCTCGAGACCTCCAGTATGGCCTTGCATTGGGCAATTCAAGTGTTGGCAAAGCTGGAGTGGAGTATTACTCTCCAAATCAATTTGCACAACAGTTTGGCTTGACACAGACAGTGCCTCTACCTCCTCATCAGTCAGTCAATGCTTCATCACTTGATAGAATCATTTTCAATTATGTAAACTGTATTCAAGAAGTGGACTCGAGGTAATTGAAGAGAAATTTTTCAGTTGTCCCATTTCATGCCAATCCAAAATGTACGCCATCCTTTGAGTCCTGATGGTCGACTTATATATGTAAAACTCGGACTGAATCAACTGAGGAGATCCTAGATAGGATTATTGCTGGAGAAGCAACCAAGAAAAGGAGGAACAGAGGTATTGTATGAAACTTTTGCCTTCATATATAATACGTAAAACTTCGTTATAGTGCATAAAATTTACTATGTAACATGACACTTACTCATCGGTCAATATACGTTTGAAGGGAAAGAAAAAGACGAGAGACCTTGTAAAAATGCAAAGAGGGAACTGGTCCTTCCTGTAAGCAAGCCACCTGCACAAGTAATTGAGAAAGCTAAAGCTGAAATTCAGAAGCTACTAATGATGCCATTGCAAAAAGTGCTTCTCTCGGAAAATTATTCAACTTTAGTGGCTGCTCTTCCCATATATGCTGAATCACCCGATCTCTCGATTGAGAAAGTACGTGATTTGGAGGAACTCAGAAAAAATCTTCCATCTCTACTCACAAATTTTCAGGAGGCAAAGAAGCAGCAGGACGAGTATTACAAAACGGCTGCCAAGAAGTTTATGTTGGTCACTAAGCTTGTTAAAAAGTTGGAGCGTCACAATGAACTCAAATACTATCTCGTTAGAATCGATGTTTCCATCTCAAATTTGAAGGGAAGCTTATTAAAAAAGGAAGAGATGAATAAGAGAGCAATCGAAGAACAAGAAATGAATTTGAAAACGGAAATTTCTTCCTCAGAAGCTAGGTTGGAAGAACTGGGATCAAATGAATTTCTTGATTCAAAGAAACACGCGGCTGATTCTCTCGCGGCTCAAGCAGAGACAAGTTGGGCAGACTACAAACAAAAAATATGTTTTTAGTATCTACTCAAACTTATGGTATTTTCTCTTATTAATATGTTACTTTAAATTCAAAATGTCCTAGAGAGAAGCTCTAACTTGTCATGAAAAAAACCGAATTTGATCATAATAAAAAATATGAACCACTGCCAAGAAAATTTATCAAGAAGTGGATGTAAGAAAACAAGAAATTGTGTGTGATATCGAGAAATTTAAGGGTGATGCAAAGGAAATTTGAATGAGAAGACGGGACTAGCGTCTAGCAGAGAAGTTATTCGAAGAGCTGATGATAAAAATTCAACTACGTGCACCAAAAATAATATAGAACTAACAACGTCCAAATTTTGGACTTGCATGCCACACTCGTTAAGGATAGGCAAAATCAATGAGTCCTTCCATTTAGATTCTAACATGGATGCAATAATATTTTTGAAGAGTTCGCACAACATATATAGGTTCAATCAAACTCGCAAAATCGACTCTAAATCAACCGGACCTTGTGAGGTGATGAGAAATGCTTGGCTGCAGATATCATAGTTTCCTCTGGTCCACATGAACAACTAGAAATTGAATCTTTCACAACTTTTCTACAATCATCATATCTTTAATATAGAAATCACTATTTTTATATATATTGTGAAGCAACAAAGTCTCTTTCCTCTAAGCAATTAAATTTAGAAAAAAAATTATAGATATATTTGATGTTATGTAGCAGCCATGAGAAGGAAATTTGCTATCATTTTTAATGAAGAAACATGAAAGAAATGACCTTAAGAGAGAAGAAAGGGCAGGTACGCATACTGTTGGGTTTGAAAGGTGTGAATAGGAAATGAAGGGTTGTGACTTTGCCAAAGGGTTGTGACCTTTATGAAAGGTTGTGTCTTTTCTTAAGGGTTGTGACCGTTTGAAAGGTTGTGCCTTTTCCAAAGGGTTGTGACCTTTCTGAAAGGTTGTCCTTTTTCCAAAAAGTTGTGACTTTTTATCCTTTGTTGGCTATAAATAGAGAGACTTTCTCTCATTTTTCTACATCAAATTCTTCCCTTCTTCTGCATACATTTCGTACAAAACAAAATCGATCGATCGTGTCTCTATGTGTGATTCGTTGCTATCTTTTTGAGTTCGTTGAAATTATCGAAGTTTTAGGTAATGCTAGTTCATTAATGGTTAATCTGTTATATCTTGCGAGGAAGTAATCTAGAACCTCGGGTACTTGAGGGGATTAAATTTCTTAAGGACACACAGTGGGTTCTGTGGACTCGGATAGTTCTTTTCTTTTTCTTTTCATCTTAATTGTTTCTGGTTTGCTAATTTATATACAGGAGATAACAAGCTTAAGAAATTTAAATTATTGTTGGTATTTTCTGTGGTAAGAAAATTACTTTTATTTTCTGTGAACTTTTTGTTGGAAAAAAAAAGAAGAGAAAGAGAATTATTTTATAATATGATAAAAGAGATTTGGGATGAATTAGTACTACTTTAATATGTTCGAGTATATTTTCTGTAGTAAGTTTTTCTTGGATGGGTAAGATTATTTTTATTTTCTTTCCAAGTGCATTCAAGCGTTGCACTCCTTCAGTTTTCTTTTCAATGAGAAAAGTTATTTTGTGCATAAAGGCCAAGATGTGCACTTTAATTATTTTTCATATTTTCTTGGTTTTATGTAACTATGAGAAGAAGTAAATAACAAATGTTGTCTCCTAACAATATTTGAACATGAGTTTAGTTTGTCGTTGAAATTCAATGTCTTCTAAGAAAAAAATGGAATATGACGGAAATTGGGAAAGAACAAATTAGCAAGAAAAATGACTTGCATGGAATCATTGCTGACAGATAGAATATGTTTCAATAGGAGTAAAAATCATGTTCTATTTTTATTTCCCTTGATTATTTCTTTTTCTATCATTTATAAGTTATGAGATTTATTTCATAAATGCTAGGATAGATGGTCATTATGTGATGATCTCAGAATATATCTTTATTATTATTAATATGTAATATGTTTTGAGGAGAATTTTTTTTTTGTAGTTTTCTACTCCATGTGAAATTTGTTTGTGTCTGATTTTTGGAGACTAAAATCTTCTGGGTTTTTTTACTCCTTTGGTTTGGAGATTATAAGAACTTCACCGAATAAATCAGATTGTGCATTGGTTTGAAGAATATAGAAACTTCACCAATTTGTTAAATACTCTGTTTGAATGAAAATTCTGACTTGAAGAGTACAATTTTTTCATCAGGAATATTAAGGCTAAACGATTTGAAGAAGATAAAAAACTTCACCAATTTGTTAAATACTCTGTTTGAATAAAAAATTCAACTTGAAGAGTACAAAATTTTCGTCAGGAATATTAAGGATAAACGATTTGAAAAATATAAAAACTTCATCGTTAGCTAGAAACAGTGTTGTATTTGAGGTTTCTGGAGATTAAAACCTTTTTGGTTTACTACTCTGTCTGAATGTGAAACTGATTCGAAGAATATAAAAACTTCATCAGAATTCAAGGTTCATTTGGTTAACGATTAGGAGAATATAAAAACTTCATCGTTAAACTAGAAACAAGTTATATAAAGGTTGAATCTTTATTGTTAGTATTCTAAATACTAAGTGGTCTGTCTAACTGTGACATAAAGGAAAAAAACACTAGTCATAAAATTAGTGATTTTTTGTGCCTGCAGTGGGTGTTTCTATAGATTAAATCTCCAAAAGAAGGTTTCATGTTGCCAAAGTGTATTTTGATGGTATACAATTTGAAAGCACGGGAAAAGAATATGTGGAAAATAATTTCAAATACTTGAAAAATATTTTTTGAGACATTAAAAATGTGAGGGGTTCTTTGCTGTGATAAAGATAAATTAGACTTCGTGTCTAATTTAAATTTGAAAGTACAAGATATGAAATTCAATGACATTCTTGTATTATGTTAGACCCACAAAATTCTTGAAGTATATTTGATAGTGTGGACGCTGAGTCTCTCTTTACTAGTATATGATATGACTAGTATAAAACCATCAAATTATATATATACTTGTTCAAAAGAATTGTGTTCTTTGATTAAAAAGTATCACTTAAAATATTGTGATTTTTCATTAAAAGATATGTCTATTAAAATAAAATTATTTGTATAGACATGAGCATTGGTGAAAAGTGATCTGTCATGTTTGTGTTGTAAAATAAACACTTGGGTAATATTACCCTTATTGGATCAATGAGGCTATTGTCACAGGTAATTCTATAACAACCAAATTGAATGTTATGGAAAGGTCTTTCTGAAAAGGACATCTGGCAAGGTGCTGACTCTAAAACAGTGTCTGTATTTGACAAAGTTGTGAAAAGTAAAGAACAAAATATTTATGGGAAAAAGTTACCTCGCGGAATATCTCTTCAAACTAAGTATTTCTGCTTGTTCTTACTTACTTGAGTCAAACTAATCAACTTATGTCAAGTTTGTGTTGAATCTAAGTATGCTAAGCATTCTTATTAATTTGTTGAAAGGAATTTTAATCCCTTACAATTGATTCACACTAACATTCGTGATATGAAGTCGATACCATCTCGTGGTGGGAAAAGTGTTTCATAACTTTTATTGACAATTGCACTAGATACTATTATGTCTATTTGCTGAATGGTAAGGATGAAGCAATAGAAACATCTAGGAAATATAAAATTGAAGTTGAAAAATCAGTTGGATAAAAGGATTGTCATGATTAGAAGTAGTAGATGTGGAGAATATGAATCTTCTTTTGCAGAAATATATTTAGAAAATGGAATCATCCATCAAATTACTGCACATACTCACCTCAATCTAATGAAATTGCAGACAGAAAAAAATTGAACTGTGAAGGAAATGTTGAATGTCCTACTTATAAGTTCAGGCTTACCACAAAAGTTGTGGGGGGAAGCAATCATTATAGCAAATGAGAAAAACAAAAAGTTTGTCTGTTCTGAAAGAGAGAAACAAAAAGTTTTGTTTGTTAAGAAATGGAGCAAAAAAAAGTTTTGTTTGTTCAGGCTTTGTTGTATCATGATAGAGAATTGCTTGTCGTCCCTTAAAGTATATAAAAGCAATAACTCTTGAAAGATAGTGATCTAACAATTTCTAATACAGTCTATTCCATATGAGAATTGGAAATGAGGGAAATCCAACTTGAAATATTTCATAGTGTGGGGGCGTCTAGAAAAAATCCAAGTTCCTATTCCCAAAAGGGTCAAAGAGACTATGAATTGTATGTTCATTGGATATGCTACAAATAGTAAAGCATATTGATTTATGGTTCATAAGTCTGAACCGTCGGATGGTCAAGTAAAGGGTCTAAATGACCTTGTAATGAACCAAAAGAGAATGTACTTAATAAAGAGATTAAGAGGCGTAGTAAATGTCAAACGACATTTACTTTCTTAGGGTTTGATTTTGTAACATTTCTTCTTGAAAATGAGTCCTTATATTCGAAGAAGCTATGTCTTATATGGACTCATCATTTTCTGGAAATAGGATGTCAATAGTAAGATAGATTCAATCTTGAGCAATCATACTCGAGAGTTGGTTGATCTTCCTCCAGGAAATAAACCTTTGGATTCAAAATGGATATACGAAAGGAAAAGAAATTTGATGGAATTATTGACAAATAGAAATCAAGACTTGTTGTCATAGGCTTTAGACAATAAAAATGCCTTGATTATTTTGACACATAATAGTCGCTAACTAGGAGTACATCAATTCAGATGTTAATTGCACTAGTTGTGGTATATGGCCTTCAAATTCGTCAAATGGATGTGAAAAACAACTTTCTTAAATGGAGAATTGGAGGAAGAAATTTACATAGAACAACTCGAGGGCTTTGTGGTGCCCGGTAAAGAAAAGAAAGTGTGTAAACTTGTTAAGTCACATTATGCACTAACAATAAGCACTCAAATAATGACATGCAAAGTTTGACCAAACCATGTTGGCAAATGGATTCAAGATTAATGAATGTGATAAAAGTGTTTACATTAAAGACACTCCAAATCACAAGGTCGTTGTTTTTTTATGTTGATGACATGTTGATCATCAAAAGAGGCATTTCTGACATAAAGGCTACTAAGCATATGCTAGAAATCAATTTTGATATGAAAGACATTGAAGTTGATGATGTGATTGAAAAGGTACTTGACAAGTTCAAGTATTTGAATTTCAATATTGTCAAGACTTCAATAAATGTGAGCTTTGTACTTCAAAATAATGAAGGAGAATGTGAGATTTAGCACCAGTATGCATACACTGTAAGAGTTAAGTTGGAATAGGTAGGGCATGACGCATGATGTATAACGGAAAGTCTCGCCATATATGATGTAGACATAATATCATTAGAGAACTACTCTCTAGTGGAATTTCACAATTGACTATGTAAAGTCAAAGGATAATGTGTCGTATCCACTTACAGAAGGCCTAACTAGAGAGGGAGTTGATAGATTATCAAAGGGAATGGGACTATGACCGAGGACAAGTCATTGTGGCAGTAACTCTACCTAGAAGACTGGAGATCTCAAGATCTAGGTTCAAGGAGATCAAACAAAGTCATTGTTGACGGTTCAACATTGTCAAAATTATTTTATGGTCCATTTCCATTATAAGATAATGTTCAGTAACAAGGATAAATGCATTAGGACTTTTTAATGGTTTCTAAGTTTGATACAGGGTATGTCAAATGGTGTATCTACGGAATAACAAATTTAAAAATCACCTATGTAAGTGTGAATTGTAAGCTGCTTCAAGGAGAATCTGGTAAGGCCAGTTCTCTAAACACTTATAAACCAAGACGTGTTCATGGCTGAAAGGAACAAAACAATGAGAATAAAAAATAGATCAAGGGTTGATTGTGTGACTTATGTTGTCTAGGTATACACCAAAGCTCGACGGTTCAAATATATTAAATCTATCGATTGGCCGAGTATATCCGATATATGTTCACTATGGAAAGTTCAAGGGAAACTCACTTATCCAGATGCAATCAATCCTTACTTACGAATCACACAATTTTTCATGCATATGTTTTAACAATAGTCATTCCATATTCATGTGGGGGATTGTTGGGTTTGAAAGGTGTGAATAGGAAATGAAGGGTTGTGACTCTCTTGAAGGGTTGTGACTTTGCCGAAGGATTGTGACCTTTATGAAAGGTTGTGTCTTTTCTAATGGATTGTGACTGTTTGAAAGGTTGTGCATTTTCCAAAGGGTTATGATCTTTCTGAAAGGTTGTCCTTTTTCCAAAAAATTGTGACTTTTACCCTTTGTTGGCTCTAAATAGAGAGATTTTCACTCATTTTTCTGCATCGAATTCTTCCCTTCTTCTGCATACATTTCTTACAAAATAAAATCGATCGATCATGTCTCTATGTGTGAACAGTTGCTGTCTTTTTGAGTTCATTGAAATTATCAAAGTTTGAGGTACCACTAGTTCTTTAATGGTTAATCCATTTAATCTTAGGAGGAATTAATCTACAACCTCAGGTAGTTTAGAGGATTAAATTTCTTAAGGACACACAGTGGATTCTGTGGACTCGTATAGTTCTTTTCTTTTTATTTTCTTCTTAATTGTTTTTGGTTTGCTAATTTGAATACAGGAGATAACACATACGAGTCTGTACAAACCATCTTAACATGGCTGAAATATTAATTGGCATCACTAATGATATTAATTATCATGTTGCCCATGACCATTGATTTTAATATTTTAAGGCTCGAGTGAAGCTTTCTTATCGGTTGACCCCTCAATATTGAAATAACTAAGAAATAGTATATTTTCATACATTCACTTTCCTATTTAGTGTAAATTAGATTCCACATAAAATGGATTGCGGATTTAGTTCCTTAAATTTATGTATTCTCTATTTTCTAATTTTGTATCAGAGCAACCTTTAATTTTTCTAATAAAATGTCAAACAATGAAGACAATACAACAACTCACAATTCCAGCACTTTCAAATATCAGTCAGCGAAGTGTCGGTCTGAACCTATCTAACCCATACTTTGTTCATCCTTCAGATCATCCAAATCATCTACTCTTTCCAACAAAACTGAATGGCACCAACTATCCATCATGGCGTAAAAACATGATATATGTCCTTACGGCAAAAAAAAAATTGTTTTATCAATGGATCTATCAACCACCTTCAAAAACTGAACAACCAATCGAATATGCTCAATGGAATCATATCAATGTAACAATATGATTTTTTTCATGGCTTACACACTCTGTGGAATAAGATTTGGCCAAAGGGGTTGTTGACACGACCCAGGGATACATCCGAGATGTAACAAGACATATAGGATCCCGAGAGACCCCATACAAGCCACTTAGCATTCATAACATAAGAAATAGAACATAAGAGATAAAAGAACATCTCAAGTCTGAGAGTTTTATAAAAGAAAGAGGAAGTCTAAAACATTTGTCTCATTAGCCATCTAGTACAATAGAATGAAATTAGGCCTATCCCATACATCATGTCCAAAACTGATAACAGAAAGAAACTCAAAACAATGGAAATCCATCCTCGAAGCATGAGGACTCACTAAACTCGAAAATCTCACAATCAACCACTAGCCACGAGAATGAGGACCCTGACTGTCGGGCTCTACATTTGGGGAAATGTACGCAAGAGTATGCGTTAGTACAAAGCAATGTACCAAGTATGATATCTATGCATAAAACATTTAAATCATGCTAAAAGAGGAAATTTCATGACATGCAATTGACAAAGCTAAAACATGATATAAGAAGGTTAGAAAACATAAGTCATAAAACATGGTCAATGCAAGCTAACATCTTTAAGTTCTTTGAACACATATGAGATACTTCTTGAAGTAACCTTAGTTCATTATTAATGTGGGAAGTAGTCTTAACCAACATAGAGACCATGTGAACTATAATATGATCCCCCGGTGTCTCCCACACTGAAAAAAGTTGTCCTACTTGCCAAGGTAAGGACCATGAACTTCTAGCTTAAGTGGATCCACTAGCTAATGTCTATCTGGACAATCATTCTATGGTGGCACATAGGTAAGGGATAATGAGATTGCTACTAGAAATCCGACCTCTACTAACAGGAGAGCCTCCATCTCAATATTCTCTCGGTGCTAAGAATAAATTCTACGAAATAGTCATTTCTCATTTGTTCTTAATATCCATGGAAGGGCACGTTATCTTGCCAATTCAAGCAAAGTCATTATCCATGGAAATGTATCATTCAATGACCAATCCAGGTTTCATTAGGATAGCTCTTTATCTTTGATTCAATTAGATGAGAAGACCTTCCAACCTTAGAATCCTTACTTATGTGAGAAAACCTTTCACAATCATGCTTTCATGTGTTTATGAGAAAATCCTTTCAACAACACAACATTAACATCATCATTGATACTTCACTCTCAAAGCATCCTTAAAACATTTACATAATTCTCATAGGAACATGCACAGTTCCATAATTTACCTTTCAAGGCTTAAAACCCACTTTCAATCATCAACCTTTAGAAAACATGGGTTAGATATGGATTTCATAATAAATTCATGTAATTCTATCAATGCATGCTTGATTTCATAAAACTCTTCTTTCATAATCAAAATCCCACATCATATGATCATAACTTGGAAAACACGGGGATTACATGGGTTCATATGGGAAACATCATAAATTCATAGTATGTCATTAATTCATGCATAAGAGATTATAATTCAATCATTTAAATCAATAATCAAAAGAACCTGTGGTAATTGAAGAAAACCCTAACTCAATTAGGGAATTCTAACTTTGAAAATAGGAGAATTTGGAAACTCCATGAATGGAAGGAATCCATGGATGAAAACTATCATACCTCAAAGCCAATTGTTTATCTTCAATGGAGGAATGAAGACTTGGCTTGAAACCCTAGGTTGAATCCTTCTTCTTCTTCAAGTTCTAGAGAGATAAATATTTTGGAGAGTTCTTATTTTAGGTAAATTGAGAGAATGATTTCTATTGGAAAATTTAGGGGTTAAAATAGTTATATAGGGGTCTTAGGCATAGGCAAAACAACGTAGTATAGGGATAAAATAATTAGGAAAATATCCAAGTACCCTTGAACTAACTGCTGACTGCCGACTCACGACCCTCGATCGACGGTCCATTGACAGGATGACGGTTCGTCCTGCATGACCGTCGTTCATGGTCAGAAACTGGAATTGGGGGTCTTAGACCACGGGTCCTCAACCACAGACCGTGGTCTGGCCAACGGTCCGTTGGTCAGGCCGTGGTTCTGGACCTTCAGGACCTGTTTGGGGAATGCAATCCACAGACCCCACCTACGGTCCGTGGTCCGATCCACGGGCCGTGGGTGGCCCTCGTGGGTTGGCACCTGCAACTCCTGAAAATTGATATTTTGCCCTTTTCAAATCTGGGGTGTTACATTATCTCCCCATTGGGATCATTCGTCATCGAATATCATTCATCCTCGAATGAGGTTTTAGGCATCACTTAGAGGAATAGGACTCTAAACTAGCAACCCATCATGCATGCAACTTCATCTAAATGCACACAACCAAGGAGGAATATCGATTCCAAGCTAAGACACATTTCAAACATCATAAGAAAGATGGAAACTAGCAGCCCAACATGAATGCAAATCTCATAATGCACATATTCGAGGAGAAAAATATCAACTCCAAGCTAACATCTGAGGAGGAAACATCAACTCCAAGCCTAGATACTCATGTCATCATATCATAAAAATTCATATGCAACTCATACTCAATGCACATAAACATGAGGAAATCAATTGTGTAAATTCATTTTCTTTCAAAACTTAGGCTTTTCATGAACATGCATAATAAGGAAATCATGGAAACATTTAAGACACATCACTCCAAAACAAAGAACAAACCATGAGGAACTCATTACCTCAAGCTAGAGTGGGAGTAGAAGAAAAGAGATGAGGATATCGGGACATCATATCAGCCTCGGCCTCCCAAGTAGCACCCTCAACTAATTGATTCATCCACAACACTTTCACGGAAGCAACTTATTTATTTCTCAACTTCTTGACTTGTCGGTCTAAAATCTCAATCGAAACTTCCTCATAAAAAATATTCTCCTTAACTCCCAAACCTTCTAAGGGAACTATGGATGTCGGATCACCAACACATGTCTTCAACATAGAGACATGGAAAACTGGATGCACCGATGCCAACTCATTAGGCAAATCTAGTTCATAGGTAACCTTACCAACACGTCTCAAAATCTGATATGGGCCTATATAACAGGGACTAAGCTTCCGTTTCTTACCAAATCTCACTACACCCTTCATGGGTGAGATTTTCAAGTAAACCCAATCATGAACATCAAACTCAAAATCTCTTCTTCTCACATCGGCATATGACTTTTGCTGACTTTAAGCCATTTTCAACCTTTCTCTAATAAGTCGAATCTTCTCTATGGCCTCATGTACCAACTCGAGACCTATTAGGGAAACCTCACCCACCTCAAACTAACGTATAGGATATATACACCTCCTACCATATAACACCTCAAATGGAGCCATATCTATACTCGAGTGATAGTTATTGTTATAAGAAAACTCAATCAATGGCAAATGGTCATCCCAATTACCCTTAAAATCAATCACACAAGCTCTCAATATATCTTCCAAAGTTTTGATAGTACGCTCTGCTTCCCCATCGGTTTGGGGGTGAAAGGCCATATTAAGCTTAACATGAGTACCAAGACCCTTTTGGAAAGATTTCAAAAACTGAAAAGTGAATTGGGTACCACGATCGGAAATAATAGACAAAGGCACTCCATGCAACTTTACCATTTCTCTCAAGTACAACTTAGCATAATCCTCCGCAGAATAGAAAACTTTGACGGGAATAAAATGAGCCAATTTCGTCATCCGATCTACTATAACCCAAATTAAGTCATATTGTCGCCGGGTGCGAGGCAAACCAACAATGAAGTCCATATTCAAATCTTACCACTTTCAAGTAGGAATATTAATGTCTTGGGATAAACCTCCCGATTTCTGATGTTCAACTTTCACTTGTTGACAATTAGGACACCCAGTCACAAATTCCACAATGTTCTTCTTCATCCCATTCCACCAATAGACTTCCCGCAAATCACGGTACATCTTGGTGGCTCCCGGGTGAATGGAATACCGAGAACTATGGGCTTCTGACAAGATATGTTCCTTCAATCCATCAACATTAGGAACACATAAACGACCCTGATATCTAAGTACACCACGGATTTCTTAAGCACCGCTTCTTTTAACTCAACCAAAGTTGGATCAAGACCTTGCTTGGCTTTCACATCCGTCACAAATGACGATTCTGAGCCGTTGTGAACCATAACACCACCCTTGGTGGAGTCCACTAACTGAACACCCAATCGGGCCAATCTATGAACATCTCAAACCAACTCATTATTATCTTCCTCAATATGGGCAACACTACCCATAGATAACCGATTAAGAAAATCCACCACCACATTTGCTTTACCGGGGTGATAGATAACACTCATATCATAATCTTTCAATAACTCAAGCCACCTTCTTTTGCAAATATTTAGATCATTTTGGTTAAACACATATTGCAAACTCTTGTGGTCGGTAAAAACATCAATATGAACACCATACAAATAATGCCTCTAAATCTTTAAGGCAAAAAGAACCGCCGCTAGTTCAAGGTCATGGGTAGGATAATTCTTCTCATGAATCGTAAGTTGCCTTGAAGCATAGGCAATGACTTTCCCATTTTGCATAAGCACATATCCTAACCCAATTCTCGAGGCATCACAAAACCATCAGTCCCTTCCGGTAAAGTCAACACCGGAGGAGAAGTAAGTTTATCCTTCAATTCTTGAAAACTCTTCTCACAAGCTTCGGACCATATGAACTTGGCCTTCTTTTGAGTCAAAGTTGTCAATGGAGAGGCAATAGAAGAAAACCCCTCAATAAACCTTCTGTAGTAACCAGGTAAACCCAAGAAACTTCTAATATCCGAAGGGGATAGAGGTCTAGGACAACTCTTGACCGCATCTGTATTCTTAGGATCTACCTCAATGCCCTTACTCAAAACAATATGACCAAGAAAAGCTACGAACCTTAGCCAAAACTCACATTTTCTAAACCTTGCAAAGAGTTGTTGGTCCTTGAGAATTTGCAACATAATCCTCAAATGATTGATGTGATCATCCTCACTTCTCGAATAAATCAAAATATCATCAATGAACACAATCACAAACATGTCAAGGTATTATCTAAACACCATATTCATCAAATCCATAAACGCCGCCGGAGCATTGGTCAACCCAAACGACATTACTAATAACTCATAATGACCATACCGAGTTTTAAAAGTCATTTTCAGAATATCATCTTCTTTCACCCTCTATTGGTGATAACCTGATCGAAGATCAATCTTAGAAAAGTAACTTGCTCCTTGAAGTTGGTCAAACAAATCATCTATCCTTGGAAGAGGATACTTATTCTTAATGGTCACCTTGTTCAATTGATGATAGTCAATACACATACGAAGAGAACCATCTTTCTTTCTAACAAACAAAATTGGAGCACCCCATGAAGAGATACTCGGTCGGATGAAACCCTTATCCAACAAATCTTTCAATTGTTCTTTCAACTCCTTAAGTTATATCAGAGCCATACGGAAAGGAGGACTAGAAATAGGTTGCGTATCTGGGAGAAGGTCAATACCGAAGTCTATTTCTCTTTCGGGAGGAATACCGGGTAAATCATCTGGGAACACTTCCAGAAACTCATTAACAACGGGGACCGACTCAAGAATAGGTTTTTTGGAATCCACATCCCTCACCCTAACTAGATAGTAAATGCAACCCTTAGAAATCATCTTTCTAGCTTTAAGACAAGAGACAAACTGACCCTTCGGCATATAATTTCCCCCCTTCCACTCTAGGACAGGCTCATTTGGGAACTGAAACTTGACTATATGAGTTCTACAATCGATAGAAGCATAACATGAGTGCAGCCAATCCATACCAAGGATAACATCAAAATCTAGCATATCAAGCTCTACCAAGTCAACAAGAGTAACTCTATGGGACAAGGAAACAGGATACTTTCTATAGACCATCTTAGCGACAGTAGAATCACCAACAGTAGTAGAGACAGAAAAAAGATCTAACAATACATCCGGAAGAACATCAAACATCATAGTCACATATGGCGTCACAAAAGACAAGGTAGCACCGGGATCAAGTAAAGCATAAACATCAAGTTGGAAGACTTTTAACATACCGGTAACCACATCGGGAGAACTCTCTTGTTTACCATGAGTTTGAAGTGCATAGAATTGGTTTTGCTTGGGAGCATTGGAACCCGAACCACTAGGAGGAGCTTGTTTGTCCTCTCTTCCTTTTACCGTAAGCATTGGGTAATCCCTCATCTTATGACCACTTTTACCACAACTGAAGCAACCATCTGTGCCGTCTAGGCACTTACCCTTGTGCATCTTTCCACACCTAACACAAGTAGACATAGGTAATGAAGATGCACTACCATTCACTCCTTGAGGCTTAGGGTTAGACACCCCATCTTTGTTGAACTTAGGAGGAGCATTGGAGGAACCTTGACCGGAAAACCTTTGTTAAAACCTAGGACGACCATGTCCATCAAGCCTTGCTTGAGAGAAATCTCCATCACCAGTTTTAGCCCTCTTTGTCTCCGTAGACCTTTCCTTAAGTTTCTCCTCTTCGATCTGTTGTGCATGAACCATAAGACGAAAGATGTCCATGTCATTAATGAGCATGGCGGTACAGAACTCTTTAACCACCATTTCGGACACCCCCGAAATGAACTTACTCATCCTTGCCCTAGAATCGACAACCATTGTTGGAGCATATCTAGATAGTTGTGTGAACTTCAAAGCATATTCTCTCACACTCATACTTCCTTGACGAAGGTTGATGAACTCAAGAACCTTTGCTTCCCTCATTTCAAGGGGAAAGAACCTATCAAGAAAAGCACCCTTAAACTTCTCCCAATCAACAGGACCCGCATCTTCTGGTCTCCCTTCTTTCCATTGGCTGAACCAAGTTTGAGCAACACATTTAAGTTGATAAGCGGCCAACTCCGTCTTTTCCACCGGCGTCACTCCCATGATCATCAACACCTTGTAAACCTCATCAATGAAATCTTGAGGATCTTCCTCAACCTTAGAACCATGAAACTCCGGAGGATTCATCCTAGTGAAGTCCCTCACTCTAGATGTCGTCGTACCCACATTTGGGTTCACGGGAACTGCAACCTCCCTATTGGATTGGGCCGTCACGGCTTGAGCAAACACTTTAAAAGCAGCCCTAAACTCCGCATTAGTCACTTGCTCGGCCAAAGGATCAACCGTAACTTGAGGAGCTTGGGGAGGAGCTTTTTGTTCCGCATTCTCCCTCGCATTCCTTCTAGCATAAGATCTTCGAGTAGCCATGTCTTGTAGAGCATCAGATAAGGATTAGGAGAGAGACCTTATAGAGTTAAAGTCTATCACACGACTTTAGAGTAATGAAAGAAGTGAAGTTTCCTAATCATCTTGTAGCCTCTCATTCATAAATGTGGCGCGCTTCACACTCATGAACAAGACTCTACTTGACGTGGCTTCTGATACATCCTAGGACCATTCTAAACATTGTGCTCTGATTACCAAGTTTGTCACGACCCAGGGGTACACCCTAGATGTAACATGGCGTATAGGACCCCGAGAGACCCCATACAAGCCACTTAGCATTCATAACATAAGAAATATAACATAAGATATAAAAGAACATTTCAAGTCCAAAAGTTTTATAAAAGAAAGTGAAAGTCTAAAACATTTGTCTCATTAGCCATCTAGTACAATAGAATGAAATTGGGCCTAGCCCATACATCATGTCCAAAACTGAATATAAGAAAGAAACTCAAAACAATGGAAAGCCGTCCTCGAAGCATAAGGACTCACCAAGCTCGGAAATCTCGCAATCAACCACTAGCCACGAGAATGAGGACCCTGACTGTCGAGCTCTACATTTGGGGAAATATACGCAAGAGTATGCGTTAGTACAAAGCAATGTACCAAGTATGATATCTATGCATAAAACATTTAAATCATGCTAAAAGAGGAAATTTCATGACATGCAATTGACAAAGCTAAAACATGATATAAGAAGGTTAGAAAACATAAGTCATAAAACATGGTCAATGCAAGCTAACATCTTTAAGTTCTTTGAACACATATGAGATACTTCTTGAAGTAACCTTAGTTCATTATTAATGTGGAAAGTATCCTTAACCAACATAGAGACCATGTGAGCTATAACATGATCCTGCGGTGTCTCCCACACTGAAAAGGGGTTGTCCTAGTTGCCAAGGTAAGGTTCATGAACTTCTAGCTTAAGTGGATCCACTAGCTAATGTCTATCTAGACAATCATCTTATGGGGCACATAGGTAAAGGATAAGGAGATTTCTACTAGAACCCGACCTCTATTAACGGGAGAGCCTCCATCTCAATATCCTCTCGGTGCTAAGCATAAATACCACGGAATAGTCATTTCTTATTTGTTCTTATTATCCATGGAAGGGCACGTCATCTTGCCAATCCAAGCTAAGTCAGTATCCATGGAAAGGTATCATTCAATAACCAATCCAAGCTAGGTTTCATTAGGATAGCTCTTTATCTTTGATTCAATTAGGTGAGAAGACCTTTCAACCTTAGAATCATTACTTATGTGAGAAAACCTTTCACAATCATGCTTTCATGTGTTTATGAGAAAATCCTTTCAACAACACAACATTAACATCATCATTGATACTTCACTCTCAAAGCATCCTTAAAATATTTACATAATTCTCATAGGAACATGCACAATTCCACAATTTACCTTTCAAGGCTTAAAACCCACTTTCAATTATCAAGCTTTAGAAAACATGGATTAGATATGGATTTCATCATAAATTAATGTAATTCTATCAATGCATGCTTGATTTCATAAAACTCTTCCTTCATAATAAAAATCCCACATCATATGATCATAATTTGGAAAACACGGGGATTACATGGGTTCATAGGGAAAACATCATAAAATCATAGTATGTCATCAATTCATGCATAAGAGATCATAATTCAATCATTTAAATCAATAATCAAAAGAACCCATAACAATTGAAGAAAACCCTAACTCAATTGGGAAATTCTAACTTTGAAAATAGGAGAATTTGGAAACTCCATGAATGGAAGGAATCCATGCATGAAAAATATCATACCTCAAAGCCAATTCTTTATCTTCAATGGAGTAATGGAGACTTGGCATGAAACCCTAGGTTGAATCCTTCTTCTTCTTAAGGTTCTAGAGAGAGAAATATTTTGCAAAATTCTTCTTTTTGATAAATTGAGAGAATGATTTCTATTGGAAATTTAGGGGTTAAAATACTTATATAAGGGTCTTAGGCATAGGCATAGGCAAAACGACGTAGTATAGGGATAAAATAATTAGGAAAAGACTCAACTACCCTTGAACTAACTGCTGACTGCGACTCACGACCCTCGATCGACGGTCCGTCCAGCACGACCGTCGTTCGTGGTCAGAAACTAGAATTGGGGGTCTTGGACCACGGACTGTGGTCTGGCCAACGGTCCGTTGGTTAGGCCGTGGTTCTGGACCTTCAGGATCTGTTTGGGGAGTACAATCCACGGACCCCACCTACGGTCAGTGGTCCCATCCACGGGCCATGGGTGGCTCTCGTGGGTTGGCACCTGAAACTCCTAAAAATTGATACTTTTCCCTTTTTCGAATCCGGGGTGTTACAGTTGTTCATGCTAAGACCGCTAATCAAGTGTGGGAAGATCTTCGGGATAAATTCTCACAAAAGAACACACCATCAATTTATCAGCGGCATCTCTTTCACAAGGTACACTGACAGTTTCTGCCTACTTTATAAAACACAAAAGTCTTTGGGACGAGTTATATACACACACATCTATACCCACTTGCAATCAGATGAAAGAACATGCTGAACAAATGGAAGAAGATTGTGTAATGCATTTTCTCATGGAACTCAACCACACCTACGATGTTGTCCGTTCAAATGTCCTGATGATGTCACCACTACCCCATGTTCGTCAAGCCTACTCACTTGTTATGCAAGAAGAAACACAACGAGGTATGGCAACGGAACAAGTGAAAAAATTCTTCTATTGATGCTGCTATCCAAAGTCGTCAAAATAATTCTTTAAACAAATTAAGAAAACAAGCATTGTGAACACTGCAACAGAGAGGGACATACAGTTGAAAACTGTAGGACTGTGAAATTTCATTGCAATTATTGTGACAGAAGAGGTCATACGGAGGATAGGTGTAAATTCAAAAATGGTATGTGGGTTTCAAGCAAATCAAGCAACGAAGACGGGCAACAACCATCTCGTTGAAGTCAAGGTAACTTACAAAATATTGTTCAATCGGCTAATGTTACAAATTCTTCTCAAAATTTACACATAACTCATTCTCAAGATACCAATAGTTACTCACATGGACTTTCAACAATCAACTTCAACAAATTGCTCATGCTTTGTCTAAGATGACTCAATTTTTTTCTACGGATAAGGTTGATACTTATGCAAATACAACAGGTTTATCGTCTCTCCCATGTGCTTCAATTAATTTTGTATTTCATAAGCCATGGATTTTGGATAGTGGAGCTATTGATCATATAATTTCCGATTCCACACGTTTTACACACATAGAATCCCCATCAATTGCTAATTTATCCACTGGATCTACTACTTCCATAACTTGCACAGGCACTATTCCTTTCGACAAAGATATCACCTTAAAAGTATTTTTTGTGTTCCACCTTTTCGCTTAAATTTATTGTCGGCAAGCAAGCTCACTAACGCCTTGAATTATTGTGTTATGTTGTTTCCCACTTTTTGTATCTTGCAGGACTTGGCTACGGGGAAGATGATTGGCTTGGGTGAACAACGTGGTGATCTTTATTACATGTCTCCGTTGCGAAAGATACCCACCTCTCACCAAGTTTCTCAACCGTCAAATTTATGACACATGCATCTTGGTCATCCATCAACGTCTAGTCTTTAATTAGCTTCTTCATTGTTGTCTTCTCATAATCTCACTTTAATGATAATTTCACCATTTGTCTTATGGCGACACAAACAAAACTTCCATTTCCTTTAAGTTCAATATCGAGTCATAATCCGTTTGATTTATTGCATTGTGATAGTTCGCACAGGGTATCAACACATTCAGGGGATCATTTTTTCTTACTATTGCAGATGATTTTACAAGATGCGCTTGGGTATTTCTTATGGAAAAAAAATCTGATAGACAAAATCTAGTAAAAAATTATATTGCCTTTGCACGTACTCAATTTCATGCCTCAGTTAAAGCCATAAGGGTAGATAATGAAGGAGAAATCATATTTATGAGAAGTTTATTCCAGTCTCAAGGCATTGAATGCCAACGGATTTGTGTCTCTACTCCTCAATAAGATGGAGTAGTTGAACGCAAGCATTGCCATATTCTAGTCGTAGCAAGAGTTACGATTTCAGTCTCACTTACCTCTCTCTTTTTGGGGAGAATGTTTGTTGACTGTTGTCTACCTCATCAATAGGCTTTCATTACCATTATTATCTTCTAAACTACCTTTTGAGTTATTATATAATCATCCGCCATCTCTTGATCACTTAAAAGTTTTTTGTTGTCTATGCTACGCAACAGTTGTTAATCCTGCTCATAAATTTGATTCTCATGCAAAACGTTGCATTTTTGTTGGGTATGCTACTGATCAAAAAGGTTACCAACTTTATGATTTGGATACTAAAAAAAAATTTGTTAGCCGAGATGTCAAATTTTTGGAAACCACTTTTCCTTTCTCAACTTCACCAAATCAACATTCTATGTTTGATAAATTTTCTTCACGATACACGGATAATTGGCAATATGCACCATCTTCCCCTAATACTTCACATCAACCAACCTAATACCATGACATACATAAGCCCACATCCTCTCAACCATTATCTCCGGCCGAACTCATTGAAGCATCATAAGTATCACATGACCAACCCATATATTCTGAAACCTCACCTTCGGTTGAACCTACTCTTGCACCAGACATTACATTAAACCCTTCAACAGAATCAACAACACCTTCTTACACCCTAACAAATCCTTCTTAACCTCCCATAAGAAAATCCTGCCATCCTAAACAACCTCCGGCAAGGCAAAAAGACTACATACTATCATCAAAAGTCAATCAATTAAACCCACCACCAAGTTCTCAATCAGGTACTCATTATCCTCTTTCCAATTTTCTTTCTTACTCTCGTTTATCATCTACACATTGTACCTTTTTAGCTAACATTACAGGTTATACCAAGCCTACCTCATATGATCACCATTGATACTCACTGGAAACAAGTCGTTAATGCAGAATTAGAAGTACTCCAGCAGAATAATACATGGAGTTTGGTACCTCTTTCTGATGGACATAAACTCATCGGTTGCCAATAGGTTTACAAAATTAAGTACAAGTCATATGGTACCATTGAAATATATAAGGTTCGTCTTGTTGCTAAAGGGTACACTCAAGTAGAGGGTGTTGTCCTACAGCTAAACTTACTACCCTTCGTTGTCTTCTTAATGTTGTTGTTGCACACAATTGGTTTGCCTACCAGCTAGACGTTCAAAATGCATTCCTTCATGGTGACTTGAATGAAGAAGTATATATGGAACCTTCATCTGGACTTCGCCGATAGGGGGAGAAGACTGTATGTTGGCTACACAAATCCTTCTATTGTCTCAAACAAGCATCAAGAAATTGGTTTCTCACCGTTTCGAAAAAAAAAATTGAAAGGTTGGCTATGAACAATCAAAAGCTGACTATGCTCTTTTCACCAAAGCCCAAGGTACTTCATTTATTGCAATTTTAATTTATGTTGATATTATACTTCTCACAGGAAATGATCTTAAAGAAATCGAGCATCTCAAAAGGCTTCTTCTCAAACTCTTCTGCATCAAAGATCTTGGAGATTTAAAATATTTTTTGGGTATTGAGTTTTAGAGATCACATAAAGGTATTTTCATATCGCAAAGGAAATATGCATTAGACATCTCACAAGACTCAGGACTTCTAGGGAGGCACCGAGACAAGTTTCCAATGGAACAAAATTTGAAACTTACTACTATACATAGTGAATTATTGAATGATCTAACCAAATATAGAAGATTAATTGGCAGACTGATTTATCTTAAGATTACCAGACCTGACATAGTCTACTATGTTTGTACACTAAGTCAATTCATGCACGAGCCTCGAAAACCTCATTGGGATGTTGTTGTGCGGGTCCTTAAATATATTAAGGGTACTCCAGGTGATCAAGGCTTGTTATTTCATTCCACCAATGATCTTACATTGAAGGCCTTTTGTGATTCGAATTGGGGAGGTTGCAGTGCCACGAGGAGATCAATTCTCTTGTCTTATGGAAGTCCAAGAAACAATCAAATGTTTCAAAATCGTCAACAGAAGCAGAATATCAGGCTATAGCTAACACATGCTTGGAGCTCACATGGTTACGCTATATTCTACAAAATCTGAAAGTCCCACAATTAACTCCTACACAACTATACTGTGATAATCAAGCTGTTTTGCGTATTGCAGCGAATCCTATCTTCCATGAACGTAAAAAAACATATTGAAATAGACTGTCACATAGTTCGAGAAAAGTAGCAAGCCGAAATGGTTAGTCCATCATATGTATCTACACGTTTTCAGTTGGCAGATTTAATTGATTTATAACATATGTATATATGTATTGGTATTCTGTAAATGAAAGATACAACTTTAGTTATTTCTCCTCCTCCAGAATTTCACTAATTTCACTGCTCTTTCTTAAGTTACTTAATTCTCTATTTTCTAAGTAAAAAATAGAAAACATGAGATATTTTATGTTATGTGGCAGCCAAGAAAAAAGAAGGTGCCCAGAAAGTAACTTTTAATAATTTCTTATTCTGAAAAATAATAGATTCTTTGTGATAAAGTAAATAAACTTATCAGTAGAAAAATATTTTTTTGACTTTTCTTTGTATTCACGTGTCTGATTATAATAGAAGAATGTAAATTAAATTATTTAGTATTGATTGTGTTTGTGTATTCTTGATACTGACACATTATATCAGTTACAATCGTTAATTAGAATAAACATTTTTTGTTTGACTTGGTTAATACTTGCATTATTTTAGTGATTTAAAATAGAAGTTAATTTGAAAATAAAATTTCATATTTCATATTTCAAATAAACAAGTCATAGTTCATAAATAAGGTAGTGAAATATCCTACAGCATCGTGTTAATAAATTTCATATTTCTGTGTTTCTAATTTTATAAATAAATATTTACAATTATATGTTATTATAAGCTTTCAAATACATATATTTTTTTAATGACTCATGGGTCTAAAGAAAATAAACAATACTAATAATTAGCTATTCTTTAATAAATTGTAATATTAGACTTTTTAATCATAAGTTTAATTAGGTTGAAATTTCGAATATAAGGTGGAATTTCCTCAATATCATAAAATAAAAAGAAAATAGCAGAAGGAAATAAACATAAAAAAATCTCATATCATTTGAAAAATCCCACTCTTATAACAAATCAACAATAATAATTAATGATTTCGCACATTAAGCTTGTCCATCTTGAAAACACAAACAAAAGGACATTTGAACTTATGAAACTACATTATTTCTTCCAAAAACATATATGTGGGGAAAAGTAAGTTTTATTTCCAGAAAGATCCCCACGTTGATGGCTAAACTTTGCCAAATAGAATACAAAGAACTTCGTGATTTCTTTGTGTATACAATACCATAACCACTTATATGGACACCCGTGCGTGAATTCAAAATTTAGAATATAGATTAGTGAATTCAGAACTCAGTGTCTTCTTCTCACATGTATACATGCATTATAAATCTTCTTTTCTGTGTACAACAAAGACTTGAGTCGAAAATAATGTGTTCAGTCAAACTCGTAAAATCAACTCTAGATCAACCTGACCTTGTGAGGTGATGAGAAATGTTTGGCTGCAGATATCATAGTTTCCTCTGGTCCATATGAACCATTAGAAATTGAATCTTTCACAACTTTACTAGTATCATCATCTTTAATATAGAAGCACAAAAGAAATGACTTTAAGGAAGAAGAGAAATCACTATTTTTCTTCTTACTATAACTCATAATTTGTTTTCTTTCAAAGAAACAAGAACTTAGAAAGATTAATTTTCACAATATTGATTCACAAAGACAAAAGGTTTTTTTTTCTTGAGGTGTTATAAATTAATGATGATGAACCCCTTTATATAACATGTTTATTCTTGGTGCACAAGGTAATATATATTAAATTTAGAAAAATAGACATTTGATGTTGTGCGTGGCAGCCACGAAAAGGAAATACCAATTATATTACATCTTATCTTTAGGAAAATACTTTATTACATTACTTTGAAATATGTTTCGGATGTCCATAAGACACTATTGCATCAGTTATATTACTTCTTATCTTAGACTAGTCAATGAATTAGATATAAAATTTGTCGCTAAATAGCTCATAACTAACAGATTTTTTGATAAATTTATTGTTAATCCATAATTAAATAGGATGAGGAATGGATTAACTATAGTTTTAGCAATGGAAGTTGTCCATTGCTAATTCCAGCTATCTTTTATAAAGCTCAATTATTTTTTCATTTTGCACTCTTTTTTTATAATTGTGATATTTGTACCGGTTTGTGAGTACTTGACTATTTCACTAGATAGCTCTGTCATTTATTAATATAGTATTAAGTAACTTTACCTGTTAAAGTTTAGACAAATATATTGGAGTTATACGTTCTTAATATTAAAATTATAATATTTAAAGTACATATATTAATGGGCGTAAAGAGGAGAAAATGGTTATTGAATCTTATGTTATCACCATGACATGTTCTCCATTATTTTCTGTCAATTACCCTGCTATATATACTTCAAATTATATAAAGGATGATTTTTTCCTTGTATTTTATGGATGAGAAATATATGATAATTAGTATCATGCGTATATGAAAAAGAACATTATATTGTGTTTATATTTTGAGGTTAGTGTAGTGAAAGAAAGAATTGAGACAAAGAAAATATTCTATGTCTTCAATTTATCCACGGTAAAAGAGAGTAATTTAATGTTGAAGAAATCTATTCTTCTCGGTGATGTTTTAATTTGGACTCAACTAGTCCGAATTGATTGAATCACACAACGTTATCGATTGTTGCATCCTGACGGAGACAAGTCGAGAGTTATACTATTGGATAAATGAAGATTATACCACACTAGACTTAAATTTTCTTAAAGAGAGTGAAATATCCACACATAAATTTAAGTATTTATGTATTTTATTTTTCAACTTTAATTTAGGACATTTCCATCAACAAAATATGAAAAAGTTATTTTAGTATTTTTGTCAATACATATTTGAACCTTATTAGTCTTTCATGGACAACGTTGTGTCACTAAAAATCTTGACTTTTCTTTGTCTCCGTGTCTAATTAATATAATAGGAGAACGCAACTTAAATTGGTAAAAGTTCCCTTATTTCAACTTAATAAGTTTAATATATATTATTTTTAATATTAAACTTATTGTATTTTAAAATTACAAGTTAGAACTTTGATATTTGTTGATAATTTAGTGATATGTTTTTTTTGTAATCACAATTTTTCACTTATATTATTGACTGATAGGTAAAGTATGATTATCCAATTCGATATAGACAAGTATAATTGTATAATTAAAGCAACTTTATCACTTTTGTGCAATTGATTGATTAGTAATTATTTTGACTGTTCTAATGCTTACAAATGGTATCTGTTTAGACTAATAAACAATTGATTGGAAATTGACAGCAAGTCTAAAAACATTGTATCACTATAAATCTTTTTTCTTGACTTTTCTTCACATCCTCGAATTGGATTAATATTAGGTAAAGCAAACTTTATAATTCAAGGATTATAGAATTTCAAGGCAATACAAATGTTTTATATTCCTAATCTTACTTTGTTTGCCTGGTGCAAAGTACTTTTTTTTATATATATATTTAATCAAAGATTTTAGATTCAAAGTCTAATTATATAATTGTCTTTTGTAGAAAACGTTTTATTTTTAATTAAGATGAAACTTTTTGATGTAAATCTAAATTTACTCGAGACTCAATATAAGTGTTGAGCATCAGATAAAAAATAAGTCAATTGTGAATTACCAGTAATTAAATTATACTATGACTATGATTACAAGTTCAAAACTCGAAACTTCAAATCACAATTCCACCTCAAATCTGTGCAGCTAGAGTGTAACAAATAAGCATGCAGCTAAATCATATTTCAATTGTAGAAGACTTTAAATGTTTTAAGAAAAAACAAGAGAATATTTTAATTGTAGGTTATAGAAGTCCCAACTTTATCATACTGGCTATCTTTCTGATAAGTAGCTCATTTGAAAATCTGAGTTGGGCTCAGACAATCAATTGAATTTGAGCCCATTAAGTCCTTCTTTAGTGTCCGATGACTAATAATTATTATTTTTTGTGTCAAAAAGATATACTATAATATTAATATTAAAAGTTAAGTATACAGGGAGAATTGTGGCCCGAGTTATAGGAGCAATCATCGAAAAAAGAAAAATTCAAGTCAAATAGGAAGCTAACTAAAAGTGGGTTCGTCCGTCATGATGCTTAAAGTAGTTGCTAATGACTGATTTTCAAAAGCATCTGACCTAAAGAAACACCCTCCTAAGAAGACGTTACAAAAAGTGGACATATTTAGGAAACTAGAACTACTAACTAGCAAATTAACATTGATTTGGTGAACAAAACGAACATCTTGCTTGCTTGTAATGACTAAGGGTGGCACATGGGACGGGATATCCCGGCCCGGCCCAAGTCCGGTACCAATTGGCCCGGTCCTGGGGTTCAAGTGGATGGAGGGATGGGACGTGACCCGCGAACCGTCCCGGCTGTCCTAGCCCGGTTCATTCCGATTTCGGTTCGGTTGACCTGATCGGTCCCGCGAATTTTCATTTTTAAAAAAAATAGTATTAAAATTGAAGTAGTCGTTGGGGACCATTGGCCAACAATTAGTGGGGGCTATTTCAGCCTTTTTACACCCCCACCACTTAAACTTTTATTTTAGTCCTAAAGTTTCATAAAATACATTTTAGTCCACCTTTATATTATAAATGTCCCTTTATCCCTCATTATTTCTCACAAATTCTCTACACTCACATCTATATTCTCCCATTTTACTTATCTACTCTCAATTCTCAATTACTATCATAATATTTCTAATTCAATTTATTTATATTTATATTGTTGCTATAAACTAATCAAGTTACAACAATATTTTTGGAGCAAGCTTCAAGTATCAAGTTTTGGTTATAACTCTCTACTATTATGTAGACGTTTGGTACATCATTTCATCTCTTAATTTATTTAATTTTCGAAATTAGTTTTTGTGTTATTATTATTTTTAGATTAAATTTCACATTTATTTAGTTTTAATATTGATTCTAGCAAAAAAAAAGTTTCAATAAGAAAAAATAACAAAAGATATTTTTAACGTGTTAATTTTTTCTAAAAATAGTAGTAAAGATAAAGGTAAAGGTGTTAGCTCTTTTAAATCAATGCCTAAAGTTAGATTTATCTAACGATGCGTTGTTACTAAAGGAAATCTCGTGTGGAATTACAAAAGTCCGGAAGGGTGGTGCAAGAATTTTTGAAATTTAAGCATGACAAATTTTGGCTTAAATTAATTTCTCAGAGAGGCTGACGTCAGCCCTCCATAGTTGGAGCCTTCCCGATATGGCGGCGCCGCTATAGCGGTCTGAGAGTCGCTATAGTAAGTCGTCAAATTTCAGCAACCTAATTATACGTCGTCTTTTATTTTTCTCCAACTTTTGAAAGAAGAAAATAGACGAGGGCTGCTTCAAAAATTCTCCAAAGACAGCCGGGGCAAGGGAACAGTGAAGGAGGGAAAATTACCGTACAAGGAAGGTGAAAGTCTATAAATTTTATAATGCTCCTTCATCAAATGTTGCTTCTGCGGAGTCAAGTTCATAGGCAAGGTTCATCAGTTGTTGCTTGACGCTCAGGTAGGCTAGGTTTCTTTAAATTGAGTATTTAGACCTAATTTTATCCATAATATCTTGTAGATGTTCGGAGATGGCATGTATATGCCTTCGAGCACGAATTCTGGATGGTTAGAGATTGTTGTTATGTGTTGTTAGGGTAGAGATAAAGTAACTGGGGGGTGGTGCCCTAGTTCTTAATTAGCCTTGAGCTTCCTTGTTAGGATGGTAGTGTGATCCCAATTTATGTATGTATGCATGCATGTTTACGATTTTGTAGTATCTTTGATGCAATGCATGGCAAAGAATACATAGGAAGCATATGTAATGACAACTTGTTGATAATTTTGTGCAATGAATCGGTTATGCGACTTGTGGTTTCAAGTGTTATTGTTAATGTTGTTTGTGATTGTGCATGATTGTCTGTGTTTGCTAGTTAACTCGGGTACCATGCCTGGTGCAGAATATTCCATGATTGGCTCGGATACCACAGATGGTATATACTAACGGCTAGCTCGACTACCACGCCTAGTATGAGGATATTCATATATGATTGACTCAGATACCACACATGTACACTAACTAAGAATGACTCAGATACCACATCGATACATTAATAATTTGATTTGGATTTCGTGAGAGGACCAAGTATGTGCTTAGAGTTCCATGAGTTGACTTGATTTATTCTTGTATGATATAATTGTTGCATGTTGGATCCCTGAGTGGTCTAGGTTACTTGAAAGTGTGTTGATCTCAGGTCTGTCTTGTATGTGACTATGTGGAATATGGATCACATTACGGTAAGTCAGGGTAAGGACTGAGAGTCTGGGTTATGTGTTATTTGCGATGATTAAGGTATATTAAGTGGTCATTGATAACTGAATTCTTAGAGATTATTCTGCATAATTATCTTGACTACTGATTGAGCTTATGGGGACTCAATTCTTTAGTTGCCTAGTGTTGTTCATGATGAACTTGACTTTGTAATGGATTATGGGTTTAGTTGGCTAAGGATGAGTTGGTCTAAGGCGCCAGTTTCATTTACTGCTCTAGAAAGGGCCAGGGAGTTGGCAAGAGTACTGTAAAAGATATCATGTTAGTTGATAGGGCTAGTAATGACCTGATATTCGTGAATATTAATGTGGTAGAAGGGTTAGACTACAATTATGTATTATTGTGACATCACAAGTAGGCTTGGGAAGTCTTAGGGTGACGCAAGTATAAAGCTTAGTCATGATATTTACCTGGGAGGGTATGAGTATGAGAATAGAGAGGTAGGGTAGTGTAACTTTCATATTACATGATTTTATTTTTATTATCTAAATTATATTATGTATTTTTTGTATAGATACTACTCTTGCTATGCCACTTGGCATAGTCTGGTTGCAAAAATTCAGTGATGTTTCATAGGTGAAGATGATAATAACCTTGGACAGCTTTCATGTTCCTTCCTTATGGTGAAAGTTGTGTCTCATTTTATTTATAAACTGTACTTCTTTAGTAGCTCTTGTACCTATTTAGACAAGCTCCTTGGGGATGTTTTTCAGTCTTTTATAAAAAGGGTTTATCAAAGTTTTGTTTTCTTAAAGTTATGATGTTAATGAGCTTTTAGTAGTAAATCTTTTGTTTTTTTCGCATGTTTTAATCATGTCTGGGTGGTAAGAATTCTCCTATCTAGATGTGAGAATAGATGTCTGCATCGTCGATGAGTTGGATCGTGACAATTAGTATGAATGAATTTACATATGTTAATGATACTATTTTTTCCCCAGATTTTAGTATAAATACAAATACTTAAATTGACCATGAAATTTAGAACAATGTTATGGTATGTCACGACCCAAAAATGGATGTGATGGCACTCGTCTCACCCCGCCAAGACAAGTCAGCCTACAACTCAACCATTTCGATAAAGTGCGGAAATAAGATAAAAATACCAATATAATAACAATTACTAAAATGGATAACAAGTCAACTTAACTAAATCCCCAAAACATGGTTGTCACGTGCACAAGCCTCTAATGTAAATGATAGAATTGAAAGAAAATACGCAAGTCTCAAATGACGTTGTCTCTCAAGTAAAACAAAATCATAACTAGGAGTAAGAAGGTTCGCTGAGAAGACAACCAGCTACCTCACAAATCTCCACAGGAAGCCTCGGAAACGAAGAGAATAGAAGGTATCACGAAGATTCGGGCTCGTATCCTACAAAAAATTGTAGAAGCAAGGGGTGAGTACCAAACCACACGGTACTCAACAGGCAAATTTCGAAAAACAAGCTAAGGAAATAGAATACGGGTACTCCGTATACCCCATCCGAACCTCCACAACTACAACCTGCATAAAACTAGTCCAACCTAACAGTTCACAATTTACATAGCACATAGCTCAACAACAACACTTTAACAAATTACATATCCTCAACAATAAACTCAATATTCATCAATCACAACTTCCACAGAAAGACACTCACAAGATCAGCAACACACGAGATCAAGTTCATCAATGATAAAAATGTGCAATGCAATGAAATGCAATGTCAAGTATAGTGATGCATGTCTGACCTAATGATACACACCCACTGTCTCTCAGTCTGGGACCCATGGGGGATATATCTGTCCATGCATCCATCGCGGCGTGCGATACGACCCTCGATATATAGTATCCATCGCGGCGTGCGATACGACCCTTGATATATAGTATCCATCGCGGGGCGCGATACGTCCCTCGATATATAGTATCCATCGCGGCATGCAATACGTCCCTCGAAATGGTACATCCTCTTATCACATAACACTTATCACACCCATGTCTCAGAACCAATGCAAATAACATGTTCACACAAATAATGAGGAGATGACCATTTTCATAACAATGCACAATTCACAACAATACAACTGTGATACAACATCAACAGTTAAGCAATAAGCCTTTCAAATCATTCTCAAACATCACACACCAACAATTAATCACATTGCCCTTTTATTACCAATTTTCCATCATTAGAACTATTCAACATGGACAAGTCAACCCATCACCAATTCTCATTACTCCCCAACACATACCACAAGGAAATACACGATTATATACACTTAACAAGGGTTTAGAAATCCACTTGCCTCAATCAATCAAGAATTCATTTCGGGACTTGAGTCTTCCCCTTCCGTTGAACTTCCAATTCAATGCAATCTATTCAAGTACATGATCATAATAAGATTTCGATACTAACAACACCCAACTCTATAATCAAGTTCCTAAGCTTCAAGCCTAGGGCTAAGTTCCAATTTTTTCCAATATCATAAAACTAATGGTATTTATATAATATTATACCCCTAATATTTAATTACCTATTTCAATATAGAAAAACTTGAATAATAATAATAATAAAGAATTTGGAGAAACACTAAAATCAACCTACGGACTAACATGTATATCAATTAAAGAACAGTAACATCATTCAAACTTATATGAAAGATTTGCAATACTTCCAATATGAGCCAATCACCCTACTATCATCTACCAACTATCACCTTATGACTACCTTATAATCATTCCAATAATTACCTCAAAAAATTACCCACTAAAACTTGTCCCCCAAATTCAAAGAACCCACGTGCAACAACATTAATTGAAAGCAGCAGTAGCTTCTAAAATCAATATACTACTCCTTATCCTCCCCGTGAAAACATATTAATTGCTTCATGAATTTACAATTCATTACGTATTTAAAGAATTCCAATTTGAAATCTCACCTGAATGCAGTCGTCCTCGTGTGACGCCGTAGGTTAGTTTTCGACTCCTTTTCTTTTCTTAAATTATGACCCAAAAATTTTCAACCCTAATAATTTATTTTCCTATATGGGTCAAATGGTATTAAACAAATAATAAACTTAACCCATTAGGAATTAACGAAAATTAGTTATTTAATAATTAACCATCAATTAATTAACTCTAGTTAAACGAATATTCAAAATTTCCAAAAATGACCTTCTGAGTCATTACATTATCTACCACTAAAATTCATGTTCGTCCTCGAACATAGAGTAAAATAAAGTACCTGGCGCTTCAAAAAGCTGAGGATATCTGGCACGCATGTCAGACTCTGCCTCCCAAGTTGCCTCTCCCACTGATCGGTGCTTCCACTGCACCTTCACTGAAGCAGTCTCCTTGGTCCTAAGCTTTCGAACTTGCCTATCCAATATAGCTATAGGCTCCTCCTCAAATGTCAAGTCTGGACCCAGCTCCACAGAATCGAGTGAAAGCACATGAGATTCATCCGAAATATACTTTCGAAGCATAGAGATATGGAAAACAAGATACAATGCGGACAAACTAGGTGGCAAGGCCAACTTAGAGGCTACCTCTCCCACTCGGCTCAAAATCTCAAAAGGTCCAATGAATCTAGGGCTAAGCTTGCCCTTCTTTACGAACCGCATCACACCCTTCATGGGTGACACTCTAAGCCAAACATGATCGCCCTCCATAAACTCTAAGGCTCTAACTCTTCGGTCTGCATAACTCTTCTGTCGACTCTGGGCTGTCAATAGTCTATACTGAATCATACGGACCTGCTCCATAACATCTCTAAGCAAGTCTGTATCCAAAGAGTCCATCTCGGCCGAATCAAACCAACCGATCGGAGACCTACACCATTTTCCATACAACGCCTCAAATGGGGCCATCTGAATACTAGAGTGATAACTGTTATTGTAGGCAAACTCTGCTAAGGGCAAATGTCGATCCCATCTAGCACCAAAATCGATCATACATGCTCGGAGCATGTCCTCTAACACCTGAATCGTCTGCTCGGACTGACCATCTGTCTGAGGTTGAAAGGCCGTACTCATATCTAACTGAGTACCCAAACCATGCTGTAATGCTTTCCAGAAATGAGAAGCAAATAATGAACCTCAATTTGATATAATAGAAACCGGAACCCCATGTAGTCACACAATCTAACTGATATATAGCTCGGCTAACTTCTCTGCCGTATACTTCACCCGAACCGGAATGAAGTGGGCAGACTTGGTCAGCCTGTCAACAACAACCCAAATGGAGTCATAACCACCCACTGTGGTAGGCAAACCCACAACAAAGTCCATAGTGATCCACTCCCACTTCCAAGTAGGAATAGGCATCCTCTGAGATACACCCCCGGGACGCTGGTGCTCACACTTGACCTATTAGAAAGTCAAACACCTAGAAACAAAGTCTGAAATATCCCTTTTCATCCACACCACCAGTAATGTTGACTCAGATCATGATATGTCTTGCCGTTCCCGGATGGATGGAATATCGAGAACAATGGGCCTCCTCAAGAATCAATCTAATCAACTCGCCCGTCTTGGGCACACAAATCCTACCTCCGATCCTCAAGACGCCATTAGAATCAAGGACAGCCTCCTTGGCTTCCCCTCTCAACACTTTGTCTCGAATGATACATAACTTCTCATCATCAAATTGGTGCTCACGGATCTGCTCGACTAAAGAGGATCGAGCCTCAATAAAAGCAATCATACCATCACTCTCCTCTGAAATATGCAATCAGACAAGGCTGTTAGCTAAAACATCTCTAGCCAACGACCTCTCCTCAATACTAAGAGCTGCAATACTCCCCATGCTAGGAGTCTTCCTACTCAAAGCATCGGCCACAACATTGGCCTTCCCAGGATGATATAGAATGGTCACATCATAGTCCTTCAGCAACTCAAGTCATCTACGCTGCCTTAAGTTTAGATCCCTCTGACTGAAGATGTACTGAAGACTCCGATGGTCGGTGAATATCTCGCAATGCACCCCATACAAATAGTGACGCCATAACTTAAGTACAAAGACCACGGCTGCTAACTCCAAATCATGAGTAGGATAGTTCTTCTCATGGGCCTTCAACTGCCTAGAAGCATAAGCAATCACCTTCCCCTTCTGCATCATTACACCACCTAAACCGACTCCTGAAGCATCACAATACAAAGTAAAGTCCACACCTTCCTCAGGTAGAGTCAATACAGGAGCCGAAGTTATTGACACCCAATTTTGGCCTAACATTTTCAAAATTCGTAACTTTTAAGTTTTATTTATTTAATAGTTCAAAATACATTTTTTTATAATTTTAAATAAGTTTATCGATATTTATCATTATTTGTCAAAATTCCAAGATTTTTTATCAATTAATTTTAATTACATATTTTTTGTCACAGCCGGTTGACTACGTTCAAATATTTGTTCATTTTGATTAAATCGTTATTTCTGCTAAATTGCATTGTTCACATGTAGTT